>MJUU01016172.1:107651-126887 GCA_002080025.1 Modiolus philippinarum | reverse complement strand
ACCCGAATGATCCAGTCGTTATATTTCGTTTCACTTCGATCACTCCATTTAGATTAGGGAATCGGATACGGAGAGGGCCTGAATTATTCAGGTTATTTGTATCTGGGATATTTCCAATGTATACACGAAATGAATACAGAAATACAATATTATTGCAGTGTATTGTGATGGGGAATGAAAGGATATGGAGTAAATGCACATGAGACAAAGTCTCTGCAAATACATGGTAAAAATGATGTCACATTGGTATGCAGGCATGCTCTAATAACCATACTTGTTGTCCATGTATTCTAAAATATTGTTGCAGTGCATGGTGATAATCTTCTATAAGTTATATTCCAGAACGTTCCGGATATAAGGTCAAACGGGTCAAAATGGCGTCCCTGTGTATGCGGGCAAAGAGAATAGATATTTCTATCAACATATGAAAAGTGTTTATGATTGGATAATAGCCGAACTTCTTATTAATCAACACTGTGCTCCAGGTGGGTCATTCCCAACCAATTTGTTTTAGGTAAAAAATTCCTTGATTACGCTAAACTGATGTCGACAACTTTTTTCCAGTAGATTTGGGGCAAGATGTCGACAATTACCCAAAAACTCGAAAGTGGCATATTGTCTATTTGGAATATCATTCGCTAAATATTTCAAGTAGGCTCGACATATTCTCCATCTGAACCTCGGAAACATGATAGTAGCATTGGTATAATATAGACTGACATTGGACATAATGGAAAATGCATTCAAAGATCTTTTCCACTGAAACCGTACACTAATTGTCCTTCCACTGAAACCACTGAAACCGTTCAGTAATTGTCCTCTGAGTTGTCCCTTTCAAAATTTGTAATTTCTATGTTCGTAAGATGGCTGCCAGTGGTTAACAAAGTTCCAATAAAAAATTATTCTAGGAATCTTTTGGAGCAAAATAGACCAATTACAGCCATACGTGGTAACAATAGTACATTTTGAGTCTTCTTTAAAGCTGAGTCCATAATGCACGTATGCGATCATCTTGGAAAGAGTAAACCCGAAAAAAAACTTTTTCGCAATGGTCCACCCAAACCCAATTGTGGTCAAATTTGGTTCAAATTAGCTCTGTAGATTCAGACGAAAACATCATAACTCATATGCTATTGCCGTGCCTGCATTTCGCGCAGCCATTATGTCAACAGACAATTACTGTCTCAAATTAGTGATGTCACAAAATCTAATATATATATATATATATGTGTGTGCAAATTAGCATTTTTGGTTGGCAAAGCTAAACATTTACCATTATATATACTAAAAGGATAGAATTTTCGATGTTGAATAACTTTGTTGTTAGAAGCACGATTTTGGATATGTAAAATGCATATTTATCATTGAGAAATTCTTTTTTTTCTATCGATTTAATTTTTTTTTTTAAATTTAGCGAATATTTTTTATTTGCATTTCAAAAATGTGAAAAGTCCAAAAAAATCATATTGTTTACAAGTAAGCTAATTCTATATGCATTGAAAATAATAAGACGAAATTTTTTATATCCTCTAAAAGTGTGAACATTCCGTAATTTAGATCAAAAGTAATTACTAATTTACCTCAAATAACAACTTCTTACTGGTTAATTGAAAAAGACAGTTTTATGACCCTAATCAGTGACCACGGGATTACTAATTTTTCAAGCCTGTGACGTCACGGCGGATTCTCCTATTGTCACTACAGAAGTTTTACGTTCGTCACCATGATTTGACAGACAGTTACAATGTTTATATTTCACAAATGAGAGTAGATCCTGAGTTTATCACACGACTGTGACAAAGCCGGACTTCTCACTGGCAGTGTAACGGGTGCCAAGCGTGGAACAGATCATGCTACCCTTCCGGAGCACCTGATTATACCTCAGTTTTGTAGGGGTTCATACTGCTAGCGCTTTAGTAGTTTTGTGGCGTTCTTGTTCATTTTTGTTTATTTGTTTTGTCATACTGCCTCAATTCATGTCGGATATGATTTGCTGTGATTTTGGGTTATTGCTTTTTGAATTCATCCTTTTTTTCATTTCCTGCTTCGGTATTCGTTTGCCGATGTAATCAGATATCTGACCAGTGGTAATAAAATCACCGAGTACCAGACTAAAAGGATTAAATTTCGGAAGTTAGGAAAAAGAAGGGAAACGGGGAATGTGTCAAAGAGACAACGACCCAAAGGGGAGTAATAACAACTCAAAGCCACCATAAGATCTTCAATGAACGGTAAGATCTTCAATGAACGGTGAGGAAACCCCAAGCCCAACGGTAGGTCGGAGTCGGCCCCTGAATTAAGAGTAATCAAGTTCAGCGAAATAAACATCATCCTAGACTCCTATAGACATAAAGTAAACTAACTAGAAAAAGGACAAGACACACAAAGGCTTAATACATTTCCTGACTTAGGACAGGCGCAAACCTGCTGCGGCGGGGTTAAACTAGTTTTATTGGGCCCAAACCCTCCCACTTTAGCAAATGTGATAAATAATAATCATAAAAAACAATCCTAACAACAGTAAAATTCAGTTACAAACAGGACTGAGTCAATTGTGAAAAATGAAACGGAAAGAACTAAACGGACATAAACATGAAATCACAAAAGACTACTAGCAATTAACTGACATGCCAGCTCCAGACCCATTACCAAATGACAAATAAAATTATGTACCATACAGCTTCACTTGACTAGTCACAATGGTAGTTACTGTAAGTAGAGCAGTTGTCATTTATGATAAGAATACAATGACCCTGTTCATGTATCGGTCACGTGTGTGTTATATATCTAGTGCATAAGGCTGTTATAATGTACAATTTTAGGTGCGATTTTACTATCACTATCACTTTTTATTTTTTTACATAATGCTGGTGGTTTGTTTGCAGTCGCCGTTCATCTTTCGTAAACGTAAATTTCCAGCATGTTTACTTCTAATCTACTCGATGGAACCTTGTTGTCTACTTCAGATGAACTTTGTATTTTGTTTCGTACTTGAGTTAAGTTTTTGGCGATTATTGACTTATTATTTATCAAAGCATGTGATACACATAATGTATTCAATTTGTTCTCAATGTGTAGCACAGACACACCTTACTCCTCATGACCTCAAGGTCAATTCATTCTAATATCCGGAGACTTCCGGAATGGAACAACTGGAAATTGGTGTATCCATTCTAAGTTATCTCTAATATCTTGTACGCAGTTAAGGTTTGTTTATTGTGGGATCTTGAGATTTTTGATGATTATGTTATATTTTCCGCATTGGGAACTTATGTTGGGTGAGTATTTTCTATGAAAATTTGAGTTCTTTCACTACATGACTGCATTTGAATTATTGTTTTATTCTACTTATCAATTTTATTAATTAGATTATTTTTTATTAGTAGAAACCACCTACCTTCTGCAAATCTTTTTTATCATTGGTCTTGAGAACCTTACAATTGAGAAAAATAATAACTTCCGATTGGAAGGACAAGGTTCATGACGGAAACAAATTCGCCATTATCTCCGAATTTATCAATAGTTACAGCATAAATATTTTAGGATATTAATATTTTCAGTTAGATCAACGATTTATTTTAGCTTTAGATTTTGGTATGAAAGGAATATTTATCGTTCCCACTTTTGGCAGTTGACGACAAAATGGTCTGATTTAGCGTACTTTCTGTACTACAATCAGGACAACCGTTGTTATCCTTAACATTCAGATTGGAAATAAGAATACGTTTTCACTGGTAGTAAGGTTAGAATGAGGGACAATTACTTCCAACAACGATCTTTGGCGATAATAGTTCAGCCGCCAACCATTCAGTATTGGATATAGCATTTGTACAACATGCATTTCTTGTGTAATCTTGGATTCAGGTCTCGCAGAATATCGTTATTTATTCTTTGCCAATTAAATCTAAATCTTGCATTTTGAATGGCATTGTTTTCCTCGACCTCAGTGTGTTTTATCTGCGGAAACGTTATTCCCATCTCAGAAATGGTCTCCAGCTCCAAGAACTCACAATGCAGTATATCGAATTTTTCCGCCTTTGTGGTGCAAATATTACCTATAAATCGTTTTCCTTTTTAATATTGACTTGGGAATAAACACATCGATTGAAATTGGAACTATTTTTCTTCACTTATATAAAACTGATTTCCACTGGCGGATGAAGGGGACAGGCGTGCCCCCCCCCCTCTTTATTTTGGAAAATATTTAAACTCTTTAGGGGTTTTTGGCCAATTGGGTTCCGCCGCCCCCCCTTTTTTTTTTGAAAAAATATGGGTCGGGCCCCACTTAGCAGAAAGTTTGGATCCGCCACTGTTTACCAAGTACCGTGTATAATGTATATATTCATCCTGTGTCTCAATTTACGCTTCATCGTACCTTCTGCTGCGTTTGACCTGTGGCCATTTTGAATGATGAATTTTCCATGTGAAAACTAAAGTATAATCGTACACATACGCTTTCTAAGTAGTAGGGTGCCCAAGAGACGATTTTTTCGAATTTGGGTTTACGGAATCACACACACCTGTATTATACATTTTTGGAAAGAGGAGACCATAGCGCATCGAAATAACAGAGTCGTAGAGATCAAATTTGGTCACATTTTATTTAAAATTGGGTTAAAGGTCATTTCCTAAAATCAAGAAAAATCTCAGGAACTAAAAGTTTGCTTCATTTTACCAACAAACCCCTAAAAAATTTCAAAAAATAGAATTATTTTTTTCCAGACAGTTCATTGTTTTATTTTTTATAATGATTTGTCATTTATCTTCATCAAACAAGTTTCACGGTTGCCATTTGTTTTTGAGATGTGAAATTTTCCAAGTTTTTGTTGAATCATTGTTTAAAGGAAACCTTGAATTTAATTTTAAAGCCTTACCTATTCAAAATTGAATAAAACCTGGACAAAATGGATCACATTTTTGTTTTTGGTGTTACTAGTAGTTGATATGGCAAAAAGCCGTAGGTTTTCAAAAAACGTTTTTTGAAAACCTACGGCTTTTTGCCATATCAACTACTGTTACTTCAGTAAATTTCCATGAAAAACACGCACTACCATAAATCCTAATAAAACCAATAAAAATTTACCAAAACCCTGTTATATCATCTACATGGATAGAAAAATCTCAATTTTAATGTAAAAACGTTAACATATGCATGAAAATTTGAAATTCGACCAATTTTAAAATCTCAAACAGATCCAAATAATTTGACAAGACTTGGTCTACCATGTTATTGTACCTTCATATAGATTAGAGTTGTCGCACTTCGTACGTTTCCAGATTTATCAAGCTATAAAAATGCCAGATTCATATAAAATTTTGAGATTTTTGCGCAAATTTAATGCTTTTATATGTTGATTTCTCTGTAATGGCAGACATGACACCCATGATTTTTGGCACATATGTACAGATGATAGTCGTGTTTCCGTTAACATTAAAATATTTCGATAAATCATGTTAGTAATTTCGTATTCAACAAAAATATCTTAAATTCACGACCATTTTTATTCCAATTTTAACACCGACAAATTATAGAAATCAACGAATAATAAGTTACATTCTAGGTAGTAAAACAAAATTTTAGGTCTAAACTTTCACAAAAATAGCTTTTCACCAGGATATCCGAGACTCTTACTAATTTCTATAGATTTAAAGATACCATATCTAAGAATCTGCTATAGGGTACCCCTTAAAAATGAGAAATTACAGAAATCGTGACCATGGAAACTTTCTACGACAATGAAAAATATAAAATTTAATAACTATTCCAGCCTATAAAACAAAAATTAGTCGTATGTTATTCCGTTAACCCAAACTCGCAAACTAAGCGTCTTTTTGGACATTGGGCACCCTACTAAAGTATACTGTTTCCTATTAGTAGGGTGCCCAATGTCCAAAAAGACGCTTAGTTTGCGAGTTTGGGTTAACGGAATAACACACGACTAATTTTTGTTTTATAGGCTGGAATAGTTATTAAATTTTATATTTTTCATTGTCGTAGAAAGTTTCCGTGGTCACGATTTCTGTAATTTCTCATTTTTAAGGGGTACCCTATAGCAGATTCTTAGATATGGTATCTTTAAATCTATAGAAATTAGTAAGAGTCTCCGATATCCTGGTGAAAAGCTATTTTTGTGAAAGTTTGGACCTAAAATTTTGTTTTACTACCTAGAATGTAACTTATTATTCGTTGATTTCTATAATTTGTCGGTGTTAAAATTGGAATAAAAATGGTCGTGAATTTAAGATATTTTTGTTGAATACGAAATTGCTAACATGATTTATCGAAATATTTTAATGTTAACGGAAACACGACTATCATCTGTACATATGTGCCAAAAATCATGGGTGTCATGTCTGCCATTACAGAGATATCAACATATAAAAGCATTAAATTTGCGCAAAAATCTCAAAATCTTATATGAATCTGGCATTTTTATAGCTTGATAAATCTGGAAACGTACGAAGTGCGACAACTCTAATCTATATGAAGGTACAATAACCTTGTCAACTTATTTGGATCTGTTTGAGATTTTAAAATTGGTCGAATTTCAAATTTTCATGTATATGTTAACTCTAATCTATATGAAGGTACAATAACATGGTAGACCAAGTCTTGTCAAATTATTTGGATCTGTTTGAGATTTTAAAATTGGTCGAATTTCAAATTTTCATATGTTTTCATATGTTAACGTTTTTACATTTAAATTGAGATTTTTCTATCCATGTAGATGATATAACAGGGTTTTGGTAAATTTTTATTGGTTTTATTAGGATTTATGGTAGTGCGTGTTTTTCATGGAAATTTACTGAAGTAACACCAAAAACAAAAATGTGATCCATTTTGTCCAGGTTTTATTCAATTTTGAATAGGTAAGGCTTTAAAATTAAATTCAAGGTGATTCAACAAAAACTTAGAAAAGACCATCAATAATAATTGAAAGCGTCTTTTATATATTATAGGTATACATATTAAAAATTTCACATCTCAAAAACAAATGGCAACCGTGAAACTTGTTTGATGAAGATAAATGACAAATCATTATAAAAAATAAAACAATGAACTGTCTGGAAAAAAAATAATTTTATTTTTTGAAAATTTTTTGAGGGGTTTGTTGGTAAAATGAAGCAAACTTTTAGTTCCGTGAGATTTTTCTTGATTTTAGGAAATGACCTTTAACCCAATTTTAAATAAAATGTGACCAAATTTGATCTTTACGGCATTGTTATTTCGATGCGCTATGGTCTCCTCTTTCCAAAAATGTATAATACAGGTGTGTGTGATTCCGTTAACCCAAATTCGAAAAAATCGTCGCTTGGGCACCCTACTATATGAAACACGAGGATATCAAATGATATACATTTTATCATTTTTGTCAAAGGGAAAAAATCAAGTTTGATATGAAAGTGTATTTTCATGTTTGGGTGAAATAAATGCAATGGGGATAGTGGCGATATCAATGGTGGATTTTTTTTTTTCAAAGTTCACATACCCTTTTTGATTTATTTTAATGATATATTGCCCTATTTTATTTTATTTCACATTCTTAAAAAATGACATACATGGAAGTACTCAGTGATTTTGCGACTTATGGATAAATGGACTTAATTGAAATATGAATGCAATTTTGGATTTTTGGTTTATCGAGTTTACCTTCAAAATGTTATGATATTCTTTCCACAAAACAATTTGAAAAGACATTTACTGATTTCGTTTCATTTGCATTTTTTCTACACGTGTTCAAGTATGAGCAATGAATGCGTTTCTGTTTTCCGCCTCAAAAATCCGCAATATTCCTTGATTTTCTTTCCAGCTTTTGATTGAATTTGAAGAAATACATATAACGCGGTGTTTATCTACAACAGAAATATGGATTCATTTTTTTCAGGATTATTGGTATGTTTAGTGTACTGCCCAACATCTACAGGTAAGTGTACGTCATACCGGATCATGCACAATCTTTTGAGATGAGGAGCATTTTCGGATTCTCTCCCTGTAATACATACCAACACTGATTTCACCTATCTGTCTTTGTTATATTGTCATTTTCTGCACATCATAGCACATTTACTATCGTTTCAAATAAAGTGAAACTTTTTTCCTCAAGAATTATATATGTAGTGAGCTTCAATACAAAATATAGAAAAAATGGGGTCAAATCCGAATTTCACTTTTACGTTCAACCCAAGAAATGGTCATGTCATCGTTTTTACCAAAACAAATTTATTAAAACCTCTAGAAATATGAGAAAGATGTTTTTGGGTACCTAAACTCTATTTCACTTCCCTTAGATAATGGATTTTGCATTCTCCTGAATGCATTGTTGTATATTTCGGCTTAAATGTCGCATGACTAAGTAAAAATACCGTACACTTCTGAATTCGGTAATTACTTATTAACAAATCATATACTTTCTAGGAAAAACGACTTTTTAAAAATATCTATATTGTGTTAAAATGGAAATATTGTCAACGAGAATTGACTAATCTGACATGGGTAGTGACACATTTTACCTGTCGAAGAGTGATCGACAAATGTATCTTGCCCATCGATTAAATTTACCTGCCTGTTCGCCCTCAAAGTAGGGTGCCCAAGCGACGATTTTTCGAATTTGGGTTAACGGAATCACACACACCTGTATTATGCATTTTTGGAAAGAGGAGACAATAGCGCATGGAAATAACAATGTCGTAGAGATCAAATTTGGTCCAATTTTATTTAAAATTAGGTTAAAGGTCATTTCCTAAAATCAAAAAAATAATCTCACGGAACTAAAAGTTTGCTTCATTTTACCACCAAACCCCTCAAAAAATTTTCAAAAAATAGAATTATGTTTTTCCAGACAGTTCATTGTTTTATTTTTTATAATGATTTGTCAAACAAGTTTCACGGTTGCCATTTGTTTTTGAGATGTGAAATTTTTAATATGTGCACCTGAAATATATAAAGGACACTTTTAATTATTATTGATGGTCTTTTCCAAGTTTTTGTTGAATCATTGTCAAAATTGAATAAAACCTGGACAAAATGGATCACATTTTTGTTTTTGGTGTTACTTCAGTAAATTTCCATGAAAAACACGCACTACCATAAAACCTAATAAAACCAATAAATTTACCAAAACTCTGTTATATAATCTACATGGATAGAAAAATCTCAATTTAAATGTAAAAACGTTAACATATACATGAAAATTTGAAATTCGACCACTTTTAAAATCTCAAACAGATCCAAATAATTTGACAAGACTTGGTCTACCATGTTATTGTACCTTCATATAGATTAGAGTTGTCGCACTTCGTACGTTTCCAGATTTATCAAGCTATAAAAATGCCAGATTCATATAAAATTTTGAGAGTTTTGCGCAAATTTAATGCTTTTATATGTTTTATATATCTCTGTAATGGCAGACATGACACCCATGATTTTTTGCACATATGTACAGATGATAGTCGTGTTTCCGTTAACATTAAAATATTTCGATAAATCATGCTAGTAATTTCGTATTCAACAAAAATATCTTAAATTCACGACCATTTTTATTCCAATTTTAAGACCAACAAATTATAGAAATCAACGAATAATAAGTTACATTCTAGGTAGTAAAACAAAATTTTAGGTCTAAACTTTCACAAAAATAGCTTTTCACCAGGATATCGGAGCCTCTTACTAATTTCTATAGATTTAAGATACCATATCTAAGAATCTGCTATAGGGTACCCCTTAAAAATGAGAAATTACAGAAATCGTGACCACGGAAACTTTCTACGACAATGAAAAATATAAAATTTAATAACTATTCCAGCCTATAAAACAAAAATTAGTCGTATGTTATTCCGTTAACCCAAACTCGCAAACTAAGCGTTTTTTTGGACATTGGGTACCCTACTATCAGAATAGAAAAATCTAACACTTAAAATTTTTAACTCGTCTTACAAAAACAAGGAAAATTCACATGTACATAGCGCTATTTACAAGTCTTTAATCGTAACAGTGTCATTTATGGTCATTCTTGACTTTAGAAAAATTAACAGGGGCGTAGCTAGGTATGAAATGAAGTATAGGCACAAAAAACGGCAAAGAGTCTATGCGCTTCTTAAGGTCCCCAACAGGTGTACGGCAAGGCCATATTAGGGGGTCGAGGGGGCAAAGCCCCCGGCAGGTCTGGTAATTTAGCCGATTGAAGATAATTGGTGTTCTCGTTTTCAGAATGCTTGTGTCCTGTTAGTTCAATCAAACTGATGGAAAAAACAAATGTGTATTCTTTATCATCTAATAACAGTGTATCGGCATAACAGTGCATTCTTCTCATATCTAATATGAAAACTCTGTTGTTTCTAAATTTACTCTTCCTTGGGCATTGGGTATGCAAACTTTGCCAGTAACTTTGATTGTTGTTTTTACAAAACCTCCATCCGTGAAACCGATATATTAATGGTCGACATTAGATTCCGTCAAAATTCAAAGTATTGAACTCGCTTCGACATGTGCAGATAAAAAAAAATAGTCGTTCCATTGCAATGGTTTCCATGTATTTTGGGGATAAGTTGATTTGGATTTTTGTTTTGACTGTCAATAAAATACAAACATCTCTAACCCTGCAACACACTTAAAACAATGTGCCATAATTTTCATAAAACGGGAAAAGATGAGTTTTAAAGATATGAAATGGCTGCTCTGATTTTACTTTATGCTGACCAGGGATGTATGAACATTAGCATCCATGATTTGGATATTTTGATGTGGTTTTATTTTGTCATGACATTTTCAAAAGATTCGAGGTATAATGTGAAATAGAAATACACTTCAGACGCTAGAGTATGGCACGTCACAGTAGGAATAACTAAAATCAAGAGTAAAGTGAGTGAAGTGGATAGAAAGCCGATTCACTACTGGTGTTAAACTATTTATGCCGTTTATGGACATTCATGTTGATATAAATATGAAGTAAAGTACACACAAATAAAAAAAAAACTTTCACTTTTATCTGTCCAGTACTGTTCGGTGAAAGCAGGCCCTCAGCTTGAGATTATATGTGACTTATCGAGAAGGAAACCTGAAGTCCATTTAGAAGAAAGAATGATTATTTCATCTAACACTGAATAGTTAAGAACAAGGTCTGGATATTTTGATGCTTCAAGCGGTTAGAATTCTCGACTTGTGATTTTCGAATCGGATGTTGAAGGTTCTGTTTGGTTAAAATTCTATGTGAACACCCTTTTATATTTTTAGGAGAGCAGAGTCACTGTGTAGAAGGCTACATTTCTGCCCCTACCCATTTCTCCACTTTTTCAGTGCACGTGGCAACCAAAACTCGTTGCCCCGGTTGTTTCTTCCACCTTTATTTATTTTCTATTCTTTTACTTGTATATTTTCTGATATAATTAACTTGTTCTCGTCCTGATATGACTAATATTGCTCACTGGACGTTAAACTCAAACTTATCAATCAATCCTGTTCTGGTGTTTTTCTTTTTTCAGGACGACAAATACACAGGCACTTTCTTCATAAAAATATTCAGTTAAACGCTCTCTTTTTTCAAAGAGGCAATGACAGTTTTTTATGAAACAACTGCCTGGGCATCATTGATTTGTAATCGTACATCGAACATCCTAAGGATAACATAAAGTTCTGGGACTGCAAACCTGCTTTAAAACGGAACCGATATTCGGCTTTAGTGTTCTGATGTTATACCAAAACATGCACCCTTAAAAAACATTGCCAATTTTTTGTGTAGGCACGTGCCTACTCGAGCCTTACGTAGCTACGCCCCTGATTAATGTTCAAATAAAGCAGAAATTGTAAAATTTACATTATCTAAAGGAAGTGAAAGAGACTTTAAGATGTTCAGCTTTCAAATACAAATTCTTTGTTGTCATTAAACATGTAATGTTTGTGACAAACAATAAACAATAAGTATAACAAACATTTAAACATATCAACAAGTTAATCAACCTAAGTCCCCTTACCTCAGTTTCATAGACTGCTTTAAAAAGGAACCTATATTTTTTACTTGTTGGGAGGAAGCTGGGTTTAATAATTTTCTGTTCGTCTGTCAAGTTAAAGAAATCTGGATCATTGTCTTTAATATTTTTAAACAATTTTTGTCTTAAAGTATTATTTTTCTTACAAAACAAAAGAAAATGTTTTTCATCTTCAGTGTTTTACACGGACGTTCATTGGTTTATCATTGTAGTTAAATCATGTCTACTTAAATATAATTTTTTCACAGTTGCGAATAATATTCAGCCGAGTGTCATTTTATCCAAGTCTAGTGCTGGCGTCATTCAAGTTCTGAACAATGGCAAACAGGGAACAATTTGTTTGGATCATTTCAACGCAGAAGATGCAAAAGTAGTATGCCGAATGGCTGGTTTTGGAAATAGGCAAGTACCTATATATAAGGAGCGACTATTTGATTTTCATGGGGAGGGGATGGATCCCCCCCCCAAAAAAAAACTCAAGGATCATAATTTGTTGAAAAAAATATCAGAAAAGGAGAATGCTGAAAAATATACCTGTAGAATGACATTATACAGTTATTGACTGGTTCGAGGACAACAGCTGTTTTGTTAGACCCGAGGACCGAACTGTTGCACGAGTCCGATATGCCGAGGGCAACAGTCTGGTTTGGCATGAGAAAAAAAATGGTCCGGCTCACAGTGTATGAAAAAGATATGCACGACTAGATGTTTTTCAAGACCCTCCCCAACCCATAAAAATCAAATAGTTGCTCCCTTATGACTAATATATATAAAAATGGTAACGATAACCTGTACACAGAAACAACCGTGTTTTCTTTAACGTTAAACCATTTTTATTTGTATTTTTAACACTAAATTTCAAACTTTTTCCATTTAACTTTAATTTTTTTTCTGCAAAGAACTAGTAAAGCTTTAATTTAGGCAAGAAGTTTTCTCACCGACAGAAATATATATTTTATGACAGTCAGACGATTAGCATTACAATTACCTATCGGGTACATAAGTTCAAATCCGCGAAACTCCTTACAGTGAGAAGATTTAATCAAACATGCAATAGAGAGAATAGAATAGAATATTTTATTCCAAAAGCAATACAGCTTACAGGCAACTAAATTACCTAACTTGCTACCTTACTCGCTATTTTATTTCATAGTCGGATTTACCTATGATTGTGTATCCAATCACAAACCATATTTAAATGACTTCATTTGCCAAAAGTGAGAGTAAAACTTTCAGATGAATTATAGTCTCTTGCAGATTGTATCAAAAGGATCACAAGCTATTTCAAACATATTTACCTTACTTTGTGGGGTTCAAGAAAATGTTTTTCTCTGCAAACAAGAATAAGTCAAATGTAGGGTTGGTTTTGGGACACATATATAACAAAATTAAACTAGACTTAATATTGCTTGTTTAATGTTTACAAAAGCGAAGATTATACTATGAATACGGTTATAATCTCTTCAACAAGGTTTGAATTTTGCCTTGGGCATGTTAGACGCCATCCTCATGCATCAATTGTGCACATGATTAGGCTTATCTAACTTGGACAGAAACTTTGCAAACCTCGTGGATACTTTGTTATTTAAATATGATGTGAGCTCATTTTAGCATTTTTATATTTCTATGCGTGAAAGGCTGTATTTAATGATTAGATTTGATACATTGATCAAGAAAATCTTCCTGGTTTTTCCATTGTTTCGTATGATGGATACTGAAACTTATTTTTAGCAGATAGATGAGACAGATATGAAGAATAAAAATATGAAGTAAATATAAAAAGCAATATTTGTTACTGTAAAACGTTTTGAATACCACATATATTAATATCATCGGAAATTTCGATAGCTTTAGTTTCGTATCCATAAATGACCAATGGGATTACATGTACCAGACGACCTTAAGTTTAATTTAGGTTTTACAAAATTGAGTGTCACAATCCCGACCTTATGAAATGTGACATATCCTATAGAATTAATTTCCTAAACGTATGAAATGTGACTTTCCTCGTAATGCCCTTCCATATGTTGTACCTAATTTCATTTAAGTACTTTATAATCATACTGATATGTGACATTACCTTTTTTAATAGAAAAGTAAGAGTTGTCATTAACTGAAAGTATTTTTAAATGTTAATGATTTATAAGTATCCATTTTTTTACAAGTGAATGTGTATACTTTGTAGTGGAATAGCTATCCCTGTTTCAGAATCTATTTACGGAAGTGGAACAGGTCCGATTTATTATGACGAACTAGACTGTACCGGAAACGAACAATCAATTTCCAGCTGTAAACAGAGTGATTTTAAAGACTGTGTTCACATGGAAGACGCTGGGGTGATTTGTAATTCAAGTAGGTTCTCTTCGACTTACCTAAACATGCATAATTTGATATGGGCTTGATTGTATCAGTTGTTGTAAAGTAAACCAGTAGACCATACAGCTTAAGGATGGAAGCCACTTGTTCAACAATTAAATCATAACATCGTAGCCTTAAATAATACCTTCAGATTTTGCATTAATCACAACTTGTCACGATTAGAAAATTTCATGATTTGAAAACTGTTTTGTTTCAAGATGTAGAGAGCAAAACTAAAAAGAGTCGTTACGGTGATGAGAGATTCCTTTTTTAGCTGGCTACCGTCAGGATGAGCTTTTGATATCACTTAACGTCCGTCGTCCGCTGTAAACTTTTTTTCATTCAAATAGAAAATAAGAAGGGAAACGGGGAATGTGTCAAAGAGACAACGACCCAAAGGGAAGTAATAACAACTCAAAGCCACCTTAAGATCTTCAATGAACGGTGAGAAAACCCCACACCTAACGGCAGGTCGGAGTCGGCCACTGATTAAAGAGTAATCAAGTTCAGCGAAATAAACATCATCCTAGACTCCTATAGACATAAAGTAAACTAACTAGAAAAAGACAAGAAACAAAAGGACTTAATAAATTTCCTGACTTAGGACAGGCACAAACCTGTTGTGGCGGGGTTAAACTAGTTTTATTGGGCCCAAACCTTCCCCCTACAGCCATTGTGATAAATAAAAACAATCGTAACAACAGTAAAATTCAGTTAACAACAGGACTGAGTCAGTTGTGAAAAATGAAACTGAAAGAACTAAATATACGGACATAAACATGAAATTACAAGAGACTACTAGCAGTTAACTGACATGCCAGCTCCAGACCCATTACCAACTGACAAAGTAAGTAATGTACCCTGAGTATACAGCTTCCAACAAGATCCCTTCCTGTGAGGAGTTTAGCATAATGATTTCATGCATATACCGGAATACATAACCCGTGTCCATGCAATACAGATTTTAGAAATTTAGAATGTGTTTAGTTAAAATGCAAAGACCCTATCAAAAAATCAATGTTAATACCAAAGAAGGCCATACGTAATGTCTTCTTTAAATCCATCCGTAACAAACTTGATCAAAATTGTTCTTGGATGTTCCTCTTTTTAAAAAAAGTCTATCAAGTCCGTACCTCATCCAAGATGGCCACCAGCGGGAAACTAAGTCAATAATGGACCCTAAGTTAGAACATATGCAAAAAATCCAGAAACTTCAGGCCAGTTGGAACCAGCCAATAGTCCTTATGTGACTCATTTGAAAAATATGTCTGGCAAGTCCGCATCACCTCCAAGATGGCTGCCAGCGTGGAACATAGTTAAACATTGGACCCTATGGGAAAGCATTTAAAAATCTTCTCTGGAACAGCAAAGCCAATTGGATAAAATAGCCGTTGGATGGTATTATTCAAATGTGTTCGGTAAGACTGCACCTCATCAAAAATGGTCGCCAGCGCAGAACTTAGTTTATCATTGGATCCTAATGGAAAACATATTCAAAGATCTTCTCCGAAACTACTTGGAAAATTGGAACTCAACTTGGTCACAATAGTGCATAGCTGGTCCCCTTTGGAGAATATGTCCCGCAAGTTTGCTTCTCATCGAACTTAGTGAAGTTATTTTATCACCAGACCCTAATTTAAAGCATTTAAAGATCTTCGCTTATATTCTTATTTATTACCACTGGGCCGATGCCTCTACTGGTGGACTATCAGGTCCCGAGATAATTCACCAACCCAGTAGTCAGTACTTCGGTGCTGACCCGAAATCCTACTTTATTGAAACATGCAATATCTAAATTTTACAAAATTTTGTTTAAAAGTAAGGAGTATCTCCCTCATGCTAAGCTCTGTCCTTAGCTGAATTTTGGCTTTTCTATTTAGATCGCTTTGGTTATTTGTTCTCTATCAGCTTTTCCAAGTTTTTTGCTTAATGGACTTCCAAATGTTTTGGTTTTATCTGCACTGATGAGAAGTTGTCGAAATGCGCATATGCAGAAAATAAATTAACAGTTACTTTGGTATTTTGTTATTTATGAAACAAAAAACCATTTGGACACAATAGTCCTTTTGTGGTCCCTATATTAATATCTCATCCAAGATGGCCGACAGCGGAAACTTAATCACTGGACCCAACTGGATAAGATCTTTTCCTCTTAAACTGGTAGGTCAATTGGAATTAATCTTTGGCACAATAGTTCTTAGTTATACCGGTATATAACTAAGAAAGCATACAAGGGCTATTTCAGAAAATATGCTAGCCAAATCCTTTAATTTCAGTTTCCGTTATATAGATGATGTTCTTTCATTGAACTATCCTCAATTTAAGGATAACCTTCATCTTACATACCCAAATGAACTCGAAATTAAAGAGACCACTGATACACCATCATCCCCATCATACCTGGACCTATACCTCTACATTGACAACGCTGGATGTCTGAAAACAAAAATTTACGACCTGCTTGATGAATTCGACTTTGCAATAGTGAACTTCCCGTTTTTGAGCAGTAATATTCCCACTTCTCCGGCATATGGCGTGTACATTTCACAAATCATTTACTATTTCCGTGCCTGTAGTTTGTACAGCGACTTTGTCAACAGAGCGAAATTACTGTCTCAGAACTTATACATCGTGGGTATGTTCAGTCACTAATGCAATTGTCACTACAGAAGTTTTACGGTCGTCACCACGATTTGACAGACCATTGCAATGTTTCTGTTTCACAAACAGTTAGAACAGATTTCTTTGGGTAGATCCAGAGTTTGTTACCGGACTGACTAACACCGACTGTGACAAAACCGGACTTTTCACTGGCAGTGTGACGGGTGCAACTTGTGGAGCAGATCATGCATACCCTTCCGGAGCACCTGATGATACCTCAGTTTTTATAGGGGTTCACACTGCTAGTGCTTTAGTTTTGTGACATTCTTGTTCTTTTTTGTTTATTTGTTTTGTCTTTGTCATACTGTCTCAATTCGTGTTGCTGTGAATTACCGTGATTTTGGATTTATGGTTTTAGAATTTCCCCTTTCCCCGTTCTTGCTTCGGTATTCGTTTGCCGATGTATATAACTGATGCATCATATGTTATGAACTTTTTTTAGTTTTTTACTACATTTTCAGGTACCATTATCTTCCGATTAAGTAATGGATCACACGGGCGACTTGAGGTTTCAATCAATGGAAAGTGGGGAACTGTGTGTGATGATAATTTTGATGACAATGCAGCAAGAGTGATATGCACACAGTTAGGATATTCAGGGTAGAATAGAAATGTAGTAGCACTTAGAATTATACAAAACAAAACAAAAGTCAAATATGTAATGCATTTATGCATCGATAAAATACATCTTCTATATTTACATATAAAGAACAATCCTTTTTGTGATCATAATAAAATAAACAAAGCACATTTAACCATCCAAATGAGCGACAAAACAAATCAAAGAACAAAATCAGTTTCGATATCCAAAGAAGAGGCCCGTCATGGGTTTCTTGATTACCTGATTATCAGGACATTTTTTAATGATTATTTGATTACGAGGGCATTTATTTAATGATTATTTGATTATTTGCTTGCGTTTTTATATACTTTTTGATTACTAAGCCAAAAATTTATTGATTACCAAGGTAAAAATTTAATGATTATTTGATTACCAAGGCAAAAATTTAATGATTATTTGATTCCTAGGACCCCCATGAGGACCTTCAAAGAATAATATTGAACAGTCCTCGTAAACAAAGAACATAAGAATTCAATGTGTACTTTTCAAGTTGCTAGACCAGAATGTACAGTTAAAACTGCTAAGCCATTTTACATACAAGTGTACGCTCATTTAAATAGTCATTCGTTACTGATCAGCTTGTGGTTTGTACAGTGATTTTTTAAACAGAGTAAAAACACTGTTCCAAAAGCTGCTTAGTCAGGGGTTTTTCCAACCTATGTTAATTTCATCCGTCAAGAAATTCTATGGCCGTCACCATAACATTATTGAAAGATACGACGTATCAGTGTCCCAAAATGAAAGCAGACATTCTCAGCTAGATGCACGTCTTTCCGGATTTTAAAATTTCCCAACATTGACTCCCTTACAGTGTGACAGTTACTGTTAACAGCAGAGAAGGACATCCAGAGCACCTGATGTCACTCTCAGTTTCACGGAAGTTCACACTGTGAGTGTCTATGTTTTGAATGTTGTGTTTTTTATTTCTGTTCATTGAAGCTGTCTATAACGTCATTGTTTTCTGTGTTCTCGTTTTTGTCATGTCTTTGGACTTCGACGTTTGTAAAAACCACTCATTTGTTCCTTCGGTATTCTACTGCCGTTGTTTTGAACTTATTTCAATTAAACGTCAAGGTTACTTGAACGAAACACTACAAATATAGATAGTTATTATTCAGAGCGCTGTCAACTCGCTACAGGCAATTTGACCACTATAAATTCACTGCAAGGAATATCCACTTACTGAAAACTGGGAAATTTGCCACGCCTTTTTTCCTTTTTTTTTTTTTTTTTTTTTGTTGTTGTTTTCGGTTTTCTTAACAAATTTCATTTTTCAATTTTGAATTTGCGGTTGTTGTTCGAGCTACCATGTCGAAATATTCGCGACCGTTTTAATTTTCGTCTTTGTCCCTTAACGTCAAAATAGCGAAAATTTCCTTGTACAAAGTATATAGAATATATCACAAATACAAATGCAAATGGCACGCGACCTTTTCAGTGATTCACTATGGATATTAAACAGAATTGTTTTATAGTTACATATGCAATAAGCTACCCAAAACTTTGAATTTTCAGTTACACTCTCAGATTGTGCAATAATCAACACTTTACTCATTTCTTTATTTGTTTTTGTTTTATCTTTTTTTTTTTTTTTTTTTTTTTTTTTTTTTTTG
>MJUU01016172.1:80392-97604 GCA_002080025.1 Modiolus philippinarum | reverse complement strand
CATATTTATAGGAAAATTAAAAATACACAAAGTTATGATATTGAAAACTATTTGCTGGAAATAAATAATTTTGAACATAGAAAACTTTTAACGAAAATGAGATTATCTGATCATAATTTAGAAATAGAGAAAGGGCGTTATAAAAAAGTTAAAAGGGAAAATAGAATTTGTCAACATTGTGATATGAGCACTGTTGATGATGAAATACATTTCTTTTTTTATTGTAAACAAAATATTAATCCACGGAAGGAATTTTTAGAAAATGTTTTAAATATATATCAAAATTTTGATTCTTATGATAAATTAAACAAATTAATTCTATGTCTGACATGCACCAAAATTATGCAGTATACCGTTCCATTCATAAAAAAGTCGTGGTCACTGAGGGGAGTGGACTCAAGCACTGCATAATATTTTGTTGTTGCTTTGTATGTATGTTATCGTTTGTATTATGTATTGTATATATGCCTTCAGCCCTTTGGGGAATAATTGTGCATTTATTTGAATAAATTAAAAGTAAGTATTATTCTACAGATTTCATAAGTTGTATTAAATAATTATATATTCAGTTTTATTGAAAACTTTTTGTGATCTAGCTACCTCTACGCCAGCTTTGACAACCCAGACGTCGTGTAGTGATGACAGTCATGTTAGCTGTGATTCTTCTCTATGTAGTATTCTGCATTCAAACAGTTATGCCCCCTGACATGTGGAGTTTGCCGTAAGTCTGTATATGACCATTTTAAGTGAAAAAGATAAAAATGAAAGAAAGGAACAAAGTAGATGATAAAAAACAAATAACACATTTTTTCTATGGCATTATATTTTATTACCTCTGTTGAGGCTTATTTTCAAAATAATGTAAGAATAGGTAACAGAACTGGTGAGAACCGTCATTTATTTTATCAAATGATATTAAGTACGAAATTATCTTGCAGAATTATTGTTGTATAAAAAGACGCACATCTCTCTACGTTTTGTAATAGACACCAATTAGTAAATACCGAAGTTACTATGAATTCAGTACATGTATATGCATATGCGCATTTTGACAACTTTTGTCTCTACAGTGCAGATAAAATCTAAACGCTACAGCGCAGATAAAATCTAAACGTTTGGAAGACCATCGACTCAAAGATGTAATATAATATATGATGCTTATAACTGATAGAGAACAAATAACCAATATGATCTAAATGTAAAGCCAAATCAGCCAAAGCACAGAGCTTTGCATGAGGAAGATACTCCTTAGTTTTTCAACAAAATTTACAAAAATTAGATATTAGAAGGTTCCAAATAGAATCGTTACAAGATCTTACAAAGGTATCCAATATGTTGTTACAAATCAACTCATTCATGCCATTTTTTTAAAAAAATATATAGAATCTGAAAGTTTCATCATGTGGATATATGTCCGGATATTTTTTTTCTAGAGACATGCAAGTAATCTCTAGTTAACGAATAACTTCTGTAGTTATTTCTTTTAAAGACAAACAAAGTATCATTTATGCTCAAGAAATATCTAAATACATTATGTAATTTTTATAGATCTTTTAGGGTAAACCAACAAATTAGTTACGTAGAATGTTTATTGAATATTCTTCCTGGGTATTCAGTAACTAACTTAACAGGATACTTAGTCCAATGCTGTACAGCTAAGTACATTTTCTCAAATTTCAATCCAATTTCTAGTTGATTATGAAATTTCTCACATCTCGTTAAATAAATTTTCAAATGTTTAAAAGCTCGGCAAGCCTCGCTTTCAAAATTTGAAAAATTTATTTAACTCGATGTGATAAATTTCATAATCAACTAGTTCTCGTTATGGAAACTATATGTAAACAGCAATTTGACAATAAAGATAATTTTATGGTAAAAAAATTTGTCATGTGACCCTCGAGAATTTATGATATTTGTAGATTGTGACGTTCAAATTTTTGTTTGAAACGTCATATATTATTTCTGTGAAATAAATCAGATTCCGGGTACATTTTTTGTTCCCGCAAGTATCCAAAATTGAACGAGACTTACAAACTCTATTGTATCGAACAAAAAATCTTACTTTAAAATTTTTTAGCATAACAGAAAGTTGTGAACTTGGAACTTTATGTAAAATGTAATACAGATATCCGTGTTTACGTTGGAATGACAAACAGCTAAATCTCATATTATTTTTAGGTACATTCACAACGGATTGGTTCCATATTCCTAATGTCAGTGGTGGTCCAATCGGAAAGTAAATATTAATACAACGAAGTTGAATACTATATGATTTTTATGTTATCTGCATTGTAATGATACACTCGGCCATCTAGGTTACGTAAAATATAGCTTTCGGCAACCAGTTGATACCTCCTTGTAGTTGTAACGAAGTACATGATGAGATCACAACCACATGCACTATATCAGGCCCTCCCTCCCTGACATTATTTTTATGAAACAAGTGCCTGTGATCACAACCCATCATACCATTATTAGAATGAACTATGTCAAATAAAAATGCAACCATTTACAAAGAAAGCAGTGTAGGAAAAAATAAGAATCAACAACGACGCGATCAGCACTACACTGCACTGGATTGATTTTCAGAGGATTTTTTTTTTACTTGTTGTCGGTCTTGGCTGGTTTATCAATCTATTCTTGGTTATCATCATTCTGATTATCTGACTTCTTTCTTATTAAGTGGGACAAAATCTTGGGATGCTGTGTCATCGTGCTGATTGCACAAGATATATCACTTCCAAAAAAAGTCTTGAAGATACGTTACTTTGCCACTGTGATCTACTGTCTACCGCTTCAAATGCAGAAAAAGATCTCTGGCCACTACAAATGTCTGCCTGGCCAGTAAACTTTCAATAGACCATTTTCATATTTATATCCTATTCCGACTTTGATTCCATTGATTCCATTTTTATGACGTTTTCAACTTGGGGAAGTAACCTACTGACCTTACAGTCCTGTTTACGGTTCCATTGTAGTAAGGGGCAAAAGTAAACGTCGAATACGAAGACATCTTTCATCAGAGTAGGGGTAGCATCTTGATTGTCTGTAGATAAATTATTCAAATGTATCTGGGTACTTACCGAAGTGAAAATGTTATAAGTTTCCAAGAAAAATATTTACTGACTTTCTTCCCTAATGAGGCCGAAAACCAGGTTGTCGGTTGTTAGCGAGTATTCAGCGGAAGTGTGTCTTGCTGTAAAAAGTTGTCTGATGGCATAATTGGAACAGGACCATCTTTGTCATCTTTGAAAAACATGCTAAAATGGCGGTCATCCCGTAAAAATGAAAACTGTCTATTTGCGAACAATATTCCGACAATGGTGGCCAACAGGCGACCTAAATCAAAAGTCTACTTTGAGGATTGAGACATGTTTTAAACAACTCCCGATAGTGTTAAATGAGAATAGAAGCTATTATATTTGATTCCGAAATTGTATTTATGAAGAACATTTTCTGTTGATTAAGTACAAAAGATAGGACTACACTTAAACTTTTACTAGTAAAATGGAAATATTGTCAAGTCTAGTTACGTGTGAAGTCCTGCTTCCGATATCACAATACATGTACAATACAAACAATGGCTAAACATGGGAATTCCTCCGAAAACACTACTGTTCAAAGCACATTCGGAATATTTTTGTCCTTCATCAATGAAATTATATCCCCTGGCACCACATCACCATGCTGTTTATCGCTTAGAAAGCTGAAAATAGATCATTTGTATGACTAAAATTATTTTTAAAAAGTAGCAATTTAAATTAATTATGTATTTCCATAAATAAGGTAAAAATTAAAGCATGTATTTTACAAATTGTATTTCTTAGAGCTTTGAAATTTTCTGCTTTACCGTGGAAAAGGTTCCTTAATATTTTATAGATGTTTCGCATATTTTGACATGCCATGTAGAAATCGTCGAGCTTTTTTCTACATCTATACATGTTTTTTGTAAATTTGTCATTCTCTGTTGAAATTGTATGTTCTGTAATATTTTATAAATTTTGCATGTGTTGACATGTAACGCAGAAATGGCTTTTTTCCGTCTCTATTTATGCACTGTGTACATATGCTAACAAATCATGCATCGTATGAATTTTTCCAGTAAAATATTTGAAAAGCCAATTCAAAAGGCAATTCAATTCAATTTATTAGCAACTTTATGCCCAGTTATGGGCTAATGGCTACAAAACTAATAAAGTACACAAATACATAAACAAATCTAATCAACTAACCCCTGTCCTCAGTGCAATTGACTGTTTTAAAAAGGAGCCTAGCAATTATACTTGTTCTTTTGTATCTGGGTTTAGAATTTTTTTGAGTTTTGAGGTTGAAGTTTCATCAGTTTCAAAATTAAAATTTGACAAGAACTGAGGTCTTAAAGTTTGGTTTGTTGTACATTCTAATATAAAATGTGCCTCATCTTCAATTTTGTTACAGAAGTTACAAAGACGCTGTTCTCTGGGGATGTTCTTATATCTTCCAGTTATTGTACATACATGGTAAAAATCAAGCAATGTATAAACAACACTTTTATTGTTGTTCTTCACCTTGAAGTCACCATGTGGCCTTCAACAATGAGCTTTGCTCATTCTACATAGTAAGTTCAAAACTGAATTTTTGAGCGGAATTCATTGCTGGATGTTATGTCTCATCTTTTTCGTGGATGCAGGATCGTCAACAAACATTAAATTAACTGGTAAAGTGTTCTAACTACCACTGTCATCCTTTGTCCGGCAAATGGCTCAACAGAAGACAATCACAACATACTTAAACAACCACACGCATGTATTGTTCAGAAGATGAATACGACCGTTATCATATCTTGTCGAAAACATCCTGTACAAACCTTTACCTTTCGTTACTAACCCTTTTGGCAGAAGATAACAAGAAACACCTACAATGGCCGAAAATAACAATCACATGCCACAATCTACCAGGAAACCGCATAAGACAAACATTAAAAAGACAAAAGGCAAATGAGTCAAAGATTTGAACTCTGTATAGACGGACTTGGTACCGGCACTAGCAAGAGCTAGCGTTAGGTATAAACCGGTTTATGAGTACCCAAACCTCCGCTTTCCCTGTCCCGTTTCCCTATAGTATACTAAACATACAAATAAAACAAAATACAGGTAGACTAGTAACTCCAAGACCACACTCTTGGAAGTAAAGAATAAGACAAAACGTAATTTTGAAAGATGGGTCAAGGAGAGCTCGCCGCTTTACTGTCGGCTAGCTTAAGGAGCCTTGTCTGCTGGTAGAACACTGTCGCACTACAGAAGAAAAATCAAATTCAAAACTAACCATTGGAGAGAATGCACAGGCCCAGTAATTTGACGTTATGCTTCAGTATCTGGACTGTGTTAACAGGTTTGATTAATAAAATTTTGAGGTGTCAAAGGTCCGCCGTTTCAGTTCCTCGTTACTTCAGAAAGCTTGTGTAAAAGTGTTCCGTCACAAGGTAATGGGAAAGATACCAAGGTTGCAGTTTCTTTCTGCCAAGTCTAGGGAGAAGACAATGAAGTTTAACTTCCAAAACGTTTAATACGTATTATACTGCTATTGTTCCGTTACCAAATTAAAAGAGAGAACTTCAAACCGTTCTTCAAACCGTTCAATCCGTATTTTACTTCCATTCTTCTGTTACAAGATCTAAGAAGAGAACTATCACGTATAGTAAAAGACTAAGGATCTTTGCAAAGTTTGATAACGGTTTCAGAACCTCGTTAAAGTGATCAAACTGGAAAGAGCTCGGATTTGAAAATAAAATCTGTAATTCCGTGCGGGGGTTTCAGTTGTCACGAGTTATAATAAATGGAAGGTCGGGGGTTTCAGTTGTCACGAGTTATAATGAATCGAAAGTCGGATTGGACATTTATCCGTGGAAGACAGCTCCACGTGACCTTGCTTTCTATTTGCTTTTATCACGGAAAATAACTATTTATGGAAGACACACCGACCTCCTATGGACAACCTGACAATAAAAATTACCATTTACAGACCAAAGTACACTTACGTTTAAGATTTTGATACCAGACTCGTCCTTGGCTCGCCTTTTTCTGTTTGTCTTTTGAATACATTTGAAAATTATATAATGCATTTACTCCTAGTGTTTTTGACATCTTAATACGCTCAGCTTTATCCTTGTTAAACGGTAGAATTTTCTCTTGACGTTCAGAGCGTACAGGGCGTACGGTACCAGACTTATCTGATACTATGTCTGACTTATCTGTCCGTGTGCTGTTTCTTGATGTTTCTGTAAAATCCGAGAGGAACGTATCGTATATGTATGGATTGTAAAGTGTATGTCCTATAAACGGACCGAAATAGTCATCGTCTCTAAACACTGGCGGGAAAAATGCACTAGGGGGAGGTAACACAGAGTTAGACTGAACACTAGGTGGCGTTGATATAATTGTAGGTGTTGATGTCTGGAACATAGTCTGTGACCTTGTTGTAGGAATCTGCGACCTTCTTATTGGAAACATTCTTCTGTTGAACCTTCCACGAATCTGTATTCCGAATGAATTAGGGTTGACGGCAACAGACGAGAACGGCATCTCGGATAAAAAGGGTTGTTGAGTAATAAACTGAGGATAAAAATTAATTCCTCGTCTTCTTGGAGCAAATGAACTAGAAAACAGAAATGTATCGTCAATATCAAAATTGTCAGAAAGACTTAAAAATGGTAAGAAATTCAAAGATATAGGAACTTGTGGGACAAAACCAGGCCAAATTGCCCTTCCGGTAGGAAACGTCATATGCCTACTACTGAACCTCGGAAAACGTATAAATTGTGATTGTCTCATGGGAAAAGTTCGTGCAAAAGTTCTTTGTTGGGGCGTAGTAAAATCGCTAAATTGTTGTAAAGAGTCAGGATTGTTGTTTCTGGGTAAAAACCCTCCCTGGTCTGTGTTACTTGGGAAATTTCTGTCCATTGTATCGGAAATTCGAATGGGATTATTGACGGATTGAGGGGATGTGTCTATAAATCCTATAGGTCTTTCTTGTGGATTACTTCCTACAACTGGATTCACTTGTGGAGGTCTCACTAAAACTCGATTTTCTGGAGGCGGCCCATCTAAAACTCTATTTTGTTGTGCAAGTTCATTATTTATATTACCCCTGTCCAGTGTGCGGTCGAGCCGTATTCTACTTCCTGGTTGTGGAAGCTGCATGCTTACACCAACTGGTAATAAACCGAGTGTTCCGAACGTCAGCGGAAGTGTGTCTTGCTGTAAAAAGTTGTCTGATGGCATAATTGGAACAGGACCATCTATGTCATTTCCCTTTCGTATTTCCTTTTTCAAATTTCTTGCATGCACTCCTCTGACACCGTTTCTCTGCTTCTTCGACTGTCTTCTTTGATGAAACCTTTTCCGTTCAATTTTGGAATTGTCATCGGAAATTATTTTTTGTCGTCTTGATTTATTACGGAAAACCGGATGTTCTTTCCGGACAATGGATTCTTTTGGTATTACTTTTGACAAACCGTTTATTGGTGTTTTTGAAACTTCTTCAATGAGGTCTGATCGGAAATTAGAGTGCCGATTTCTGGTTCCCTGTCGTCTAGATATTTGTCTTGGTATTGGAATCAACCGTGGATGTGCTGATCGTCTATCTATAAATACAAAAATAAATAATATGTGCTGCATTTGTTAACTGAAATTTCAAAATCAGATAAAAAGATTATACGGCTCGTTTTGTGGTATTACTTAACCCCTCCGTATGCTTTGTCAACAGAGAAAAAATACCGTCTAAAAATGTTATTTATTTATTTTTTATTTGATTACTTATAATATCTTTATGCCCCGGATCTTTAGATCGGGGGCATATTGTTTTTGCCCTGTCTGTCTGTATGTATGTATGTCTGTATGTCTGTCTGTCCGCAACTTTAACCTGGCTCATAACTTTTAAACCGGACCTTTATATTTGGTACGTGTATTGATCACGTGAAGCTGAACACCATTCTGCAAATATCACTAAGGTCAGGTCAAAGGTCAAGGTCACAGAGGTCAAAATATAGATTTTGCTATAACTCCTTAATTACAATTGATAGAGACTTGATATTATATATGAGAATAGATCTAATAATGCTTAATACAAATATACCAAAATAATTTGGGTCAGGTCAAAGGTCAAGGTCACTGAGTGCAAATTTGAAAACTTTAACAAAAACTTTAACATTGCCTTTATCTTTTCAACCAAATGTGATAGGACCCTAATATTTAGCCTGTATATTGGTTATATTAAGCTGGACAGCATTATGCAAATTTTACCAAGGTCAGGTCAAAGGTCAAAGTCACAAAGGTCAAAAGGTCAAAATCTAGATTTTGCTTTAACTCGTTAATTACAATTGATAGATGCTTGATATTATATCTGTGAATAGACCTAATAATGCTCAATACAAATATATGAAATAAAATTAGGTCAGATCAAAAGTCAAGGTCAATGAGTGCAAATTTGAAAACGTTAACAAAAACTTTAACATTGCCTATATCTTTTCAACCAGATGTGATAGGACCTTCTTATTTAGCCTGTATGTTGGTCATATAAATTGATCATCATTTTGCAAATTTTACTAAGGTCAGGCTAAAGGTCAAGGTCACAGAGGTCAAAAGTTCAAAATATAGATTTTGCTATAGCTCACTAATTACAATTGCTAGAGGCTTGATATTCCATATGTGAATAGATCTAAAGAATCTAAGTACCAATCTATCAAAAAAATTTCTCTCAGGTCAAAGGTCAAGGTCATTGAGTTCAAATTTGAAAACTTTTAACATTGCCTATATCTTTCCAACGAGATGTGATAGGACCTTAATATTTGGCCTTTATGTTGGTTATATGAAGCTGAACAGTATTATTCAGATTTCACTCAGGTCAGGTCAAGGTCATAAGGTCACAGAGGTCAAAAGGTCAAAATCCATTAATTATAATTGCTAGAGGCCTCATGTTCTATATGTTAATAGATCTAATAGAGCTTAGTACAAATCTTCCAAAAATATTAAGTCAGTTAGAAGGTCAAGGCCACTGGGTGAAAATTTGAAAACTCTAATATTGCCTATATCTTTTCAACCAGATGTGAGAGGACCTTCATATTTGGCCTGTATATTGATAGCTGAACACCATCATGCAAATTTCATTAAGGTCAAGGTCACAGACGACAAAAGGTCAAAATCTAGATTTTGCTCATAGCTCAGTAATTACGATTGCAAGAGGCTTGATATTCTATGTGTGTGTAGATGTAATGGAGGTTAGTACAAATGTCTACCTAACCTTAATTTCTAGTGATTGCAATTTTAGCAAAATGGTACTGTATACATGGTTGCTACCGGGGGCATAGTGTTTCATAAACACATCTTGTTTCACCTTGATTTGACAAATCTTAATATAAAGGAGGTAACAGGAAACACTTACAATGGCCGAAAATTTCAGTCACATGCCACAATCTACCAGGGAACTGCACAAGAAATAAAAATAAAAAGACACAAGGCAAAAAAACGTAGACAACGATAGGAACTCGGGATAGCCGGAATTGGTACGGCACTAGCAAGAGCAAGCGGAAGGGTTAAACAGGTTTATGGGTACCCAAACCTCCCCTTTCTTTCCCTGTAGTATAATGAATATACAAATAAACCCAATACAGGTAGACTACTAACTCCAAGACCACAATTTTGAGAAGGAAAGAATAATACAAAACGTAATTTTGAAAGATTGGTCAAGGAATCCTCGCCTCTAAACTGCCGGCTAGCTCAAGGAGCCGACTTTGCTGGTAAAACACTATCGTACTCTGGAAGAAAAATCAAATTAAAAACTTCCGGAAGGGTTTGGTAAAGAATAAAAATTGATATCAGTAGACATCGGCGGTATCAGGGAGAGGCCAGTATATTCTGTAGACATCGGCAGTATCAGAGAGGGGCCAGTATATTCAGTAGACATCGGCAGTATCAGGGAGAGGCCAATATATTCAGTAGACATCGGCAATATCAGGGAGAGGCCAGTATATTCTGTAGACATCGGCGGTATCAGGGAGACGCCAGTATAGTCAGTAGACGTCGCCAGTATCGGTGAGAGGCCAGTATAATATATACCTTTAAAATCTTCAGGTCATTGGATCCCAAAGCCAATTTAACTGAATCATAAAGAATATTCTGTCAATATCACCTATTACGTAGAGAATGTAAGTTACGTCCCTGGTTGGATTATTTTATCAGTTTTTGACATTTTTTAACATTTCCGTAAAAAACGAGGGTTAGAAATGCCCATAATAATAAGCTGTTAGCGAGTGACATCATATTTAGATATCCAATGTCGTATCGTATATAAAACTTCTTTAATGTGATTATCTGTAAGGTTACGTTCATTGAAGTCGTCAAGAGTAGAACAAACGCGTGCAAATCGGACTAGTTGAGATATATTCTATGATGTGGCTACAGGAACGTCATCGCCAAAAAAGGAAAATTAGTAATAGTGAAGTCAAAATCAATTCTTTTATCATAAAATGTATTTTTAATTCTACTGGAGTAAACGATGATAGTAGGATCGAGAAATGGGCAGTATTTGGAATCATCATTTGCTTTATAAAGTTTCCGTTCTTGTGGGTAACTGAGGTCAAAATAGCCTAAACACTTTAAGATTGGGTTGTCAATAAAAGGATATCGTCGATCTACCTGATGTTATCATTGAAAATCGAAATAAATTGATAACTGTTTTGTACGGTTCCATTTTGTAGTTTTTTTCATAAAGTCCCGTTCGTGACAGAACAGAAAAAGATCTGCAATGAGAGGTGCACAGTTTGTACCCATCGGAATTCCAATAACCTGTTGATAAACGATGTTTGATCTGTGGACCAGAAAACTTTAAAGACCATTAAATAAGTTGTCCTGATTTTGAATTAATCAATATATGTGGAAGGTTTGTATAAAGTGTAGAAAAAATCATAGCTCTCAATAGACGAAACTGGTCTTTTTATTGATTTTAATTTACCTAAAACTTCAATGGAATTTTTAACACTCCAAAAGTAATTTACAACAGAGTTTTGATAAGTATTTTCACAGTATTTATTTAATAACTATCATTTTAATACAGGTGAATGCACTGGTTAAATTTATGGATAAATTATTGGTAGAACAGTAACATTGCCAAAAAGAAGCGATGTTTGTCGGGATTTTTGTGAAGTTTAGGAACCCAGTACATAGTAGGCAAGGTGTAATCTTTAAGTGAAACTTGGAACATTTCTGTATCGTTGAAGTGCTGTTTTGTCAATGATTTTTCGTCAAAATTAGAACGTTCGGGGGTGTTAGATTTTGCCAGTTCATCTTGTCGGACACATAGTATATCTTTCAAATTATAGTAACGTTGTTGTAGGCTTTGTCTACTGGTACAAACACATATTTATTACTTAGATCTTTTAATTTTAACTTAATTTTGTTTACAGACAGCTTAGGTTGTTTCTATTTCACAAAAAAACACGTTGGAGTAAATCCAAAGTTTATAACAGAACTGGTCAACACCATCCAGGGATGATTCTACTATACTATTTAGGGCCGCTTAGCGGCCCCTAACAAAATCTTGCCAAAATCAAAAATCCCAATGGAAAATTTCCATTATAGATTGTTAGTCCCAGTTCAAACCAAGGGGACCATTCTAAACACTGTGGATCTTATTCAATATGTTGTTTTAAAGTAAGGAAAATCCTTAAAGTTATAAAAAGAAAGGGTCTTTTCTCCAAAAAATTCTATTTTTCATGTCACAAGCGCGAATATTTCATTAACTGCCATTACTGTCAACAAACTACGTGATCGGTAAAGTGTTGATTTTGTAGACAATGAGCTATTAATATTAGACTGCCTCTGACAATTTCAAACATGTACATGTAAAGATATATGTTAAAATGGCCTAATATTTTATCCCACAACAGTATATAGGGAATATAAGACTTAGAAGTATCAAATAAAGTGTAAAATTAACACGGATACAATGGTCTGCACCGAACCAGTTCCGATTTTTTTCACCGCACCTGAATTTCCGTATTTATGAAAAAATGTTATTTTTGTTCACATTTCGTCGTGTTTCAGACTTATTTTTTTTTACATAAATCAGAGAAGGCTTCAGATAAAGTAAATAAAGACTCCTGCAGCTGATAAACAATGAAATACCGATTTAAAGATAATAAATAACTACAATCATACCGATCTCTACGTACATTTAGACTCTGTCACGGTAAGTCCCAGCTGGCGTAATATAGGTACAAAATGTTTTTCCCTGGATTTTAAAGTAAAAAAACAATGCGGATTATCTACAAATGCGAGAAATACGGGGCTTCTTCCCGAATTAAGCCTTGGCGGGTCAATTGAGCACTTGCTGTAATATCGCTTGAATTGTAAAATCTAAGAAATAGGACAAAGAATTTCAATAATATGTGCATCTGGACAACTGGAATGGGAGATTGAATCATAGGTGCAATAAATTCTGGACCTTCAAGGATATGAAAAAATTATGCTAATTGATACTAGTGAGTGAAAACATGTGGTGTGTTGTGAAGTAATTAGGAGTTTAATTACATCAACAGTTTTGAGGGCATCAGCATTACAGTAATATTGTCTTGCATTGATTTGGCTCATAAAAGCAGACAATTTCAATGAATAAGTATGCAAAATAACCAACCTTGGGCATGCGCAGGCAACTGGGAACCTTTATCCCATGTGCCTCAGTTTATCACATACAAGTAGAACATGCTCTTTTTGTAATCAAGGACACGAAGAGGGACACAAATACATGTACTATCTCTAGCAGCACATATAATATAGTAAGAGAAGACCGAAAGCATCATTACTTTTTATGCCAAATCACTTAAAAAATTCCCAATCTGATTCAAAATTCCCAATTAGGTGCTAAGGGGACCCATTTTAAATCCTGTGGAATCAACCCTGCCATCGGAGTTTTCACTGGCACTGTGACGGGTGTCACATATGGAGCAGACACTGTGACGGGTGCCACATGTGGAGCAGACTGTGACGGGTGCCACATGTGGAGCAGACACTATGACGGGTTGATGGATTTTGATATAAACTCTTTTTTAGGTCACGATGACTCGTCTATTAACTCGTTTCCTCTAGATCTGCATCAACTTAAGCTAATTCAACCAAATTTTACAGAAATGATGTATGGAAAGTATAGCATTGGACCGTATGAGAAAATCACATCATGACCTTCTCCTCTGAATAAACGCAACCAAACTTTACAGGAATATTTAAGGAAAGTGCATTGCAAAGATTTTCCATATCATTTGCGATCCGACAAAAATATGGCCGCCAGTGCAGAACATAGTTTAACATTGGACTTTATAGATAAATGACATTTTCAGCTTCTCCTCTGAAAACACTGCAGCAAATTCAACCAAACTTTACAGGAATAATTTAGAGGAAAGTTCTTTACAAAGCTTTCTCATTTCGGTCAGATCCGACAAAAATCATGGCTGCCAGCCCTGAACATAATTTAACATTGAACCCTAATCTGGTTGTATAAGTCAGTGTTTGTCAGTTCGATTATAAACTTTGGATCTACACCAAAGTGTCTTTTCTTATTTCTGAAACAGAAACATTAATTCATATATTCATATTCTCCTCTAATAACACTGTTGTCAAAACAAGTTCAGCCAAACTTTACCGGAATGACGTTTGTGGGTCCGTCACAAAAATTGTTCATTTCATTCTTACCCGACAGAAAAACATGGACGCCAGCATAGGGGAAGATCATGCTTTTCGGAAAAACAAGTTCGGTATTTAGTTATTTTATCATCTGCTCTGAAACTATTGAAACAAATTTAACAAAATTATATTGGAATGATGTATTCAAGGTCCTTTACAAAGATTACTTATTTCAATAGATTCTGACAAAAAACTTATGGTTGTCAATGGAGAACATACATGTAGCTTTACACAAGATCCCATTGGAAAAACATCTTTTTTGGCATGGCATAAAACATTTTATCAGGTGAGCGATACAGGCTCCTAGTTCCTTATTTTTGTCTTTTTGTGTCGGTATTCGTTTGCCAATAATTCATGATTTTCAGATTGCAAATTATCATCACATATAAAAAAGTACGACAGGTTTATTTAAATTTTTCATTCAATAGAAAAAAAGAAGGAAAACGGGGATGTGTCAAAGAGACAACGACCCAAAGGGGAGTAATAACAACTCAAAGCCACCATAAGATCTTCAATGAACGGTGAGGAAACCTCACACCCAACGGCAGGTCGGAGTCGGCCCCTAAATAAAGAGTAATCATGTTCAGCGAAATAAACATCATCCTAGTTTCCTATAGACCTAAATAAAACCAACTAGAAAACAGACAAGACGCACCAAGGGTTAATAAATTTCCTGACTTAGGACAGGCGCAAACCTGCTGCGGCGGGGTTAAACTAGTTTTATTGGGTCTAAACCTTCCTCCTAGCCAATGTGACAAATAAAAATACAATAGTAACAACAGTAAAATTCAGTTAGCAACAGGACTGAGTCAATTGTGAAAAATTAAACTGAAAGAACTAAATATACGGACATAAACATGAAATCACAAAAGACTACTAGCAGTTAACTGACATGCCAGCTCCAGACCCATTACCAACTGACAAATTAAGATATGAACCCTCAGTATACAGCTTCCACCAAGATCCCTTCCTGTGAGGAGTTTTGCATAATGATTTCATGCATATACCGGAAGATTACTTTTCATGAATGGCACGCCGATACAAAAAATACACATAACAACGATGGTAGCAAGAAAATGGCCCGTCATGTTTTTGCAACAATGTACATTTATATAACCACTTTCTAACGTAGTCTGAAAAGTCGATAAAACTCGGTCATTTTAACTACATGTAGCTCGATTAGAGAAAATATCGTAATAACCGCGAAACAGAGGTAAAAACTAGACATTTTAAGTTGTAAATGAAATAAAAGGGACAACAGGACTACAATGGCTGAAAATTATAATTACATGCCATAATCTGCCAGGGAACTACACAGGAAAAACACAAATAAGACAAAAGACAAACTTAAACAACGATAGGAACTCGGGACAGCCGGACTTGGTACCGGCACTAGCAACAGCTAGCGGTAGGGTAAACCGGTTTATGGGTACCCAAACCTCTAATAAAGCCTATGGGTACCAAAACCTCCCCTTTATCCAATAAAGCCTGTTTCTAGACATAAGGTAAAATAAACGATTTCGCTATTTACAGAGTCCGTCCGATCAACAGCTTCATGTTTTTCTGCATCATGACGATCAGAGTCTTTATAGGTTTTCACAGTTAACACAAGGTAATATTTTACGAAAGGATATGGAGTAGATGAACAAAAGAGACCATAACACATATGTTAAGTCCAACTGCAATAATTTTAACCAAATGGTTACAGTTAATAATTGTTTTGTATCACCAAAACATTTAACAAAAAGCTGAAAATGCCCAACATACATTAATATGTTTATGTGAAACTAAATGAGACAAAATACGAAATTGTAAATTAAAACTAACAGAAAAGGTCTCCCCCCCCCCTTTCAGAGACATGAAACTGTGATATTATGGCATTTTGCGAGACGTCTGTTCTCCATAAATACGGGTTTATCCAATAAATGGACAAGATGTTCCACAAAAGACATGACTATAAAAACTAGAGGCGCAGGGACTGAGCCTGAATCGCTCACCTGACAAAATGCTTCTAATATAATCCATGTCTATGCTGATGACCAAAAAAGATTTTTTCCCTTAGGGTCTAATGTTAAACTTTAGTTCCATACAATACATTCCAATTCAGTTTGGTTGAGTTTTCTTCAATAATTTCTAAGATGACAAAAATGATCAATTTCCCATAGGGTCAAATGTTAATTTATATTCCGCCCTGGTGGCCGATTTTATTTGTTAGATCGGAACGTAATGAGCAATCTTTTCCTAGAACCTTCCATACATCGTTCCTGTAACGTTTGGTTGAATTTGCCTCAGTGGTTTCAGAGGATAAGATGAAAATGTGTTTTATCCCAAAGGGTCCAATGATAAATCAAAGTCCAGTGCTGGCGGCCATGTTTTTGTCAAATCAGAACAAAATGAGCAATCTTTGTAAAGGACATACCATACATCATTCCTGAAAAGTTTGAAAAAATTTGCTACAGTGGTTTCAGAGGACAAGATCAAAATGTAATTTTTCCCATGAGTTCTGCACTGGCGACCATGTTAGTGAAATGAGCAATCTTTGTAAAACATCTTCCAAACATCATTTTTGTAAAGTTTGGTTGAATTTGCCCAGGTGGCAACCATGTTTTTTGTCGGATCATAGTGAAATGAGCAATCTTTGTAAAACATCTTCCAAACACCATTTCTGTAAAGTTTGGTTAATTTGTCCAGGTTGTTTCTGAGGAGAAGATGAAAATGCAATTTTTCCCATTGGGTCTAAAGTTTAACCTAAGGTCCCTGCTGGCGGCCATGTTTTTTGTCGAATTGGAACGAAATGAGTAATCTTGTTAAAAGACCTTCCATACATCATTCCTGTAAAGTTTAATTGAGTTTGCTTTAGTGGTTGCAGAGGAGAAGATGAATACGTGATTTTTTTTTCTCATAGGGTCCAATGTTAACACAAAGTTCTGAGCTGGTGGCCGTGTTATTGTCTGATCATAATGATTGAGCAATCGTTGTAAAAGACTTCCATCCATCATTCCTGTAAAGTTTGACTGAATTTGCATGAGTGGTTTTTTAGGAGAAGATTAAAATGCTATTTTCCCATAGGGTCCAATGTTAAACCTAAGTTCCGTGCACGGCCATGTCTCATGTGGAATCTGAACGGTAAAGGACCTTCCACACAACATTCCTTTAAAATTTAATTGAATTTGCTTCAGTGGATTAATTCTGAGGATAAGGTGAAAATGTTTTTTACCCAGATAGTCCAAAGTTAAGCCTATGTCCCGTGCTGGAGGCAATTTTTTTTTTTTTTTTGTAGGATCAAAATGAAATGAGCGATCTCTTTGTAAAGGTCCTTCCATACATCATTCCTTTAAAGTTTGATTGAATTTGCTTTGGCGGTTTTAGTGGAGAAGATGGAAATCCGATTTTTCCCATATGGTCTATTGTTAAACCAAAATTCCGCGCTAGCGGCCATGTTTTTTTGTTTTTTTGTTTTTTTTTGGTTTTTTTTGTGGTTTTTTTTGTTTTTGTTTTTTTTT
>MJUU01016172.1:39853-70523 GCA_002080025.1 Modiolus philippinarum | reverse complement strand
TCCAATAAGGTTCCAAAAAGGAGTTTCTGGCTAAATTTTGCCTTTTATGTTATTTTTTTCCAAATTCTGCAGGAAATTTTAATTTCATTCCCAAAAAAATGGGTGGTTCAATCCGTGGAACCACATTTTTATGGGGTGGGCACTCCTCTCTGGATCTGCCAATGTGTGTTGATTACGTACAAAGGAATCGCTTTATATTCTGCTGAAGTGAAATATCCAGGTAAATCCTGCAATTTGATTGGTTACATTGAAAGGGGATATGAGACCGTATCCCCGTGGTAGCAAAATCACAATTTTTAAACGCTTTTAATAGAAAAGTTATAGCACTTCTAGCAGAATATAAAAGTTATTCGGGCTTCACATGGGGATACGGGTTCATATTCCCTGTCTGTGCCTGTCTGTGATATAAAGTACAGACAGGGAATATGAACCCGTATCCCCTGTGGAGATTCCCGAATAACATATAATATTTCGATAACTACGTTTGTTGCGACTCCATATGCAAAGTTGTTCAATTTTGCCTACATTTCCATGTGCTTCTCTCCGATTTCCATGAAGCCAGAATGTAATACTAGATACCGTTGGATCCAGCCCTCGCTCAATGGGGTTCCCATGCCATTTTGCCTATTTTCAAAATTCTGCACGGAATTTAAAACTTTTTCCGAAAAAAGAGAGGTTCGGTTTCATACCCCGGTATCTGTCAATTCTATATGAAAACCTTTCCTCCAATTTTATCCTTAAGTTATTTTTTTTTTTGGGGGGGGGGGTTACTTTTTAAGTAATTGTCAAAATTTTTATGGTTAATATTAATGGTTTAAAAAAAGTTTTAACATTCAAAATATTTATATATGAAAACAACTGTAATGCTTTTAGAATAATCAGCATTATCGACCATGGTAATGAATAAAAAAATACCGAAGTTACCGTAAATTTAGTTCCTGCATATGGCCATTTCGACAACTTATGTCTCTTCAGTGCAGATAAAATCTAAACATTCTGAACACCAAATACTCAAAGAGAAGACCAAAAACTCAAAGAAAAGACCAAAAACTCAAAGAGAAGACCAAAAACTCAAAGAGAAGACAAAAAACTCAAAGAGAAGACCAGAAACTCAAAGAGAGGACCAGAAACTCAAAGAGAAGACCAAAAACTCAAAGAGAAGACCAAAAACTCAAAGAGAAGACCAGAAACTCAAAGAGAAGACCAAAAACTCAACGAGAAGACCAAAAACTTAAAGAGAAGACCAAAAACTCAAAGAGAAGACCAGAAACTCAAAGAGAAGACCAGAAACTCAAAGAGAAGACCAAAAACTTAAAGAGAAGACCAGAAACTCAAAGAGAAGACCAAAAACTCATAGAGAAGGCCAGAAACTCAAAGAGAAGACCAAAAACTCAAAGAGAAGACCAGAAACTCAAAGAGAAGACCAAAAACTCAAAGAGAAGACCAAAAACTCAAAGAGAAGACCACAAACTTAAAGAGAAGACCAAAAACTCAAAGAGAAGACCAGAAACTCAAAGAGAAGACCAGAAACTCAAAGAGAAGACCAGAAACTCAAAAAGAAGACCAAAAACTCAAAGAGAAGACCAGAAACTCAAAGAGACGACAAAAAAACTCAAAGAGAGGACCAGAAACTCAAAGAGAAGACCAAAAACTCAAAAAAAAAGACCAGAAACTTAAAGAGAAGACCAAAAACTCAAAGAGAAGACCAGAAACTCAAAGACAAGACCAGAAACTCAAAGAGAAGACCAAAAACTTAAAGAGAAGACAAGAAACTCTAAGAGAAGACCAAAAACTCAAAGAGAAGACCAGAAACGCAAAGAGAAGACCAAAAACTCAAAGAGAAGACCACAAACTCAAAGAGAAGACCAAAAACTTAAAAAGAAGACCAAAAACTTAAAGAGAGGACCAGAAACTCAAAGAGAAGACCAAAAACTTAAAGAGGAGAACAGAAACTCAAAGAGAAGACCAAAAACTCAAAAAGAAGACCAAAAACTTAAAGAGAAGACCAGAAACTCACAGAGAAGACCAAAAACTTAAAGAGAGGACCAGAAACTCAAAGAGAAGACCAAAAACTCAAAGAGAAGACCAAAAACTCAAAGAGAAGACCAGAAACTCAAAGAGAAGACCAGAAACTCAAAGAGAAGACCAAAAACTCAAAGAAAAGACCAAAAACTTAAAGAGAGGACCAGAAACTCAAAGAGAAGACCAAAAACTAAAAGAGAAGACCAAAAACTCAAAGAGAAGACCAGAAACTCAAAGAGAAGACCAAAAACTTAAAGAGAGGACCAGAAACTCAAAGAGAAGACCAGAGACTCAAAGAGAAGACCAGAGACTCAAAGAGAAGACCAAAAACTCAAAGAGAAGACCAGAAACTCAAAGAGAAGACCAAAAACTCAAAGAGAAGACCAGAAACTTAAAAGAGAAGACCAAAAACTCAAAGAGAAGACCAGAGACTCAAAGAGAAGACCAAAAACTCAAAGAGAGGACCAGAAACTCGAGATGTTTAAAACTGATAAAGAACAAATAACCAAATATGATTTAAATGCAAAGCCAAAATCAGCTAATGACAAAGCTTTGCGTGAGGGAGATACTCCTTGGTTTTCGACAAAATTAATAAAAATTTAGATATTGCAAGTTTCAAAATAGAGGTGAAAAATCGTTCTTGTCGACCGCTAAAAGAAATTGAAAACTTCGTTTTTACATGAACACCGCCAGAGAAAATTAAATGATCTATTAAATAAATAACTAGAGGCTCACATGAGCCTGAATCGCTCACCTGGTCACTGGTTTTATTCATTGTCACCTATAGACCACCCATTCATATTATAAATCAGTTCAGCAGATGTTACATTTTCATTCTTGGATGAGGTACAAACTGAAAATCACAAATTTGGAAGGGATTACCCAAAGACATTTGTAACCAAGTTTGGTTCCAATTGGCTCAGTAGGTTCAGAGGAGAAGACATTTGAATGCATTTCCCATAGAGTCCCTATGTTAAACTATGTTCCACGCTGGCGGCCATCTTCGATGAGGTAAGAAAGTAAAAATCACAAATTTTAAAGGGGACCACCCAAGGACTATTGTGACCAAGTTTGGTTCAATTTGGCTTGGTAGTTTCAGAGGAGAAGATCTTTGGATGCATTTCCCATAGGGTCCCTATGTTAAACTATGTTCCCTGTTGGCGGCCATCTTGAATGAGGTATGAACATAAATAAAAATCACAAACTTTGAAGGACAACATCTAAAGACTATTGTAACCAAGTTTGGTTCTAATTGGCTCAGTGGATTCAGAGGAGAAGACATTTGAATGCATTTCCCATAGGGTCCCTATGTTAAACTGTGCTCCATGCTGACAGCCATCTTGGATGAGGTACAAACGCAAAAATCACAAACTTTAAAGGGGACCACCCAAGGACTATTGTGACAAAATTTGGTCCCCATTGGCTCAGTGGTTTCAGAGGAGAAGATCGTTGAATGCATTTTCCATAGGGTCCTATGTTAAACTATCTTCCAAGCTGGTGGCCATCTTGGATGAGATGTGAACCTGCTGGACATATGTAGAAATTGTAGTTCTGGAAAACCTCAACACTTTTGCAATTCACATTTAACCTTTATCTCAAACAGTTTTTGAAATAAAAGTAAAAACATTCAAAAATTGTGAAAATTCAAAGAAAAAGCGGCAATAACTCCTATGTGGGTAGTCAGATTTTCTTCAAAATTGCAGGACATGTAGATCTTACTATGCTGACCATTTTACTTCACTTCTATCTTCTTTCAATTTCAATATATAAGACCAGAAGTAACGAAAAACTGAAAATTTTTCGGAAAAGGGACCATAACTCCAAGACAGGTAAACGGATATTCTCCAAAGTTGCAGGGCAGGTAGATCTCATCATGCTGATTATTTTTATCCCACATCAGAATTTTGATATCTGTAATGGTTTTTGAGTAATTTGCAAAAAACAGCAATTTACCCCTATGTTCTATTTTTAGTAACAGCGGCCATGTTGTTTGGTCTACGGACATAAAAATCACAAAATTGAAAGAGTATACCCTGGTGATGATTCAGGCCAAGTTTGGTTAGTATTGGCCCAGTAGTTTCAAAGGCAAAGATCTTTGAATAAAAGTTAACGGACGGACGGACGGACGACGAACGCCGAGTGATGGCAAAAGCTCACATGGCCTTTGACCAGGTGAGCTAAAAATGGTAAACAATGGCAAAGAAATAAACTCCCTGAACTGTAAACTAAGTGAGAGCCGAAGCGTCAGTTCAAAAACGAAAAATCCAAAGCTTATTGAAGCATCTGCAAAATAGAGAACTTCACTATAAACTTTTGATCATTAGGTATTTGATTGTCTCAGATGTGAAACATTTCAATTATTTCGAAATTATTGCCTTTCTTTACATTTCGGTCGTATATTTTCAACTTAAGGAGATTCGCTCCTCATGTTTTGGGATTTCTGTCAGATGTTCGGAATCTTCGGGTTTTATCCATTTAAAATCGTTATAATTTTTTGCCCATGGACCCCCTTATTTTTTCTCATAATTTCATTTTATACATATTAATAAGCGTTCTGTGAAATTTTAATCAGATTTTATTTATTCTGTCACATTCATTCATGATTATACCTGGCTAATGTAATTATGTTCATCCTATGAAAAATCCGAGGAGTTCAGTTTCCCGCCAAATATTCAGTCGCTTAAATCTCAAAAATATGATCATTAACCTATCAATTTTTTCACTTAAATAACTTCTTTTTTAATTTTCTAACAAAAAAATCATATTTATTTGAAATCCTATTTATTATCAAATGGAGTAGCGAACCCCCTTAATATGAATATGAAAAAGAAAGGAAATGGGGTAAATGTCAAGGAGACAACATCCTATATCCAGGTTAAAACGACCCAAAACAAAGCATCTAGGGGTCACCGTACGGTTTTCAACACAGTGAGGAACCTCACACCATATAGCAAGCCCTAAATGGCCCCAAAAAGGTAAAAAAAGTGAATAAATCAATGGAAACAAACCACATCCAATAACCCAAATATCAAGAAACTAGAATTTTATAAGAAGACAAAAAAAAGCCAGTGACCAACATATTCCTGACTTCGGACAGGCGCAAAATTGCGGTGGGGGAAACTCGTTTTCTTGGATCCAACCCCCCCCCCCCCCCCCCCCTATGTGTGGTGAATGTCTAAAAAATAAATACACAAAAAGACTCACAGCAAAAATCAAACTAGAAAAAAGTACAACTTATCAAGACGAGTACCCTTACAATGAAGTACATAAAACATGAAGACAATACATACAGGTACTGTCCGGACAAATGCTCGCAGTTACTGACAGTTACTGATAAGTTTATTAGATATAGATGTATATGGATTTCATGTACTATTTCATGTTTCAAAGTTTCCATGGGCCTGTTTAATAATCGTGTCCTGAGACATAAGATGCATATGAAACAATTTTGTCCTAAAATATGTCTTAGGGTGGTTTTAAGGAGGTTCACTCCTCATGTTTTGGGATTTTTGTCATATTTTCGGAATCCTCGGGTTTTATCCATTTAAAAGTATTATACTTTTTTGCCCATAGACCCCCTTATTTTTTTTCCATAATTTCATTTTATAAATCTTTGTGAGCATTCTGTAAAAATTTCATTTGATTCTATTTGTCACATTCATTCATGATCAAACCTTGTTAATGTAAATCCAATGAAAAATCAGAGGAGTTCGGTTTCCCGCCAAATTTTCAATCGCTTAAATCTCAAAAACTAGATCATCAACCTATCATTTTTTCTCACTTGAATTATTTCTTTTTTGATTTTCTAACATAAAATCATGTTTATTTGAAATCCTATTTATTTTCAAATGGAGTCGCGAATCCCCTTAAGTCATGACTTAGGAAGAAAATTTGACTTAAGACCATCCAAAGATATAATCTTTGGAGACTTTCATTAAACAGGCCCCTGCTTTTCATTATATAGGACGAAGACTTGATAGTTATATGGCACATTTGGCACAACCAAAGCCGTTTCATCCTGATTTTGTAGAAAACAGGTAAGTCTTATAGTCAACGGGATCTAGACATGAAACCATCGGTCCAGGGGTTGGGGTTACTGGTCCCAAAATTTAATAACTATGTGAAGATGACGCTTCCAAAAAGTTGACCCTGTTCAAGACTGACAAATTTTACTGCGGCACACTCATACAATTCAGTATACTGGAAACAGCCCTCCCCCGGGCCATGGTCGTCAGTATGGAGGAAGATAAACACAACGACTTGTAAACTGAAGACAAACATCAAAATTCTACATACAGCAACGGAATTGTTGTTTTCCTCTTGGTTTCTTGATTACATTATTTGGGAGTTTTATTTGTTTATACATGTAATTAAGCAATAACAGTACATTATTTGAATACCCGAGGGCGTCAATCGTAGATTTGACGGTCAAAATGCAGTTTATAGGCGACGCGTAGCGGAGCCTATAAACGGATATTTTTACCGTCAAATTAAGATTGACGATCTCGGGTATTCAAATAATGTACTGTTATTGCGATTCTAATGCAACTAATCAATTTCATGTTCTATTTTTAACTCGTGAATTGTAACAATATTAGGAACCAGAATAAGCAGGGAACCTACTTTGTCCCAGGTGTGTAGATGATGGAATTGACGGTCAGTTTTGACCAATCAAAACCTTCGTTATATAAATGTTGCATTAGAATTACTATTTTACTATAAGACCCTATCTTAATTACCACGTATGTAATATAGTAAATTACGTTACTTTCAGTGAATATTAATGATTACAAGTGCAAAAATGTAATGATTAGTTGATTTTCATGGTTAAATTTAATGATTAGTTGATTTCCATGGTTAAATTTAAGTATGCTATTTATGTTGTTTATATATGTTGTTAATCTCAACAAATTCAATTTTGTATTTGTAATGAAATTTATACTTAAGGCTTCAATTAGTCCGATTGGTTACAAAAATATAGATCTATACATTGTTACGTTACATTTTCAGACGTTCGGTATACTGGATTGATCGAGCACCCTTTACTACTGGTAATAATGGTACAACACAAATTGGTATGTATATTGGCCTAAAATTCTTATCAGAGAAAATAATACTTGTCTACAACCGAACGGATATTGTCGAAATAAAGGGTAATTATTCAGAAATAATCCGAACTATCGGATATGACGTGACAACTTTCACTACAAGCAGCAATAATACATAAAATCAAGTTTTATATGTGTTCACATTTCAGTGGTGGTCCCTGTAAACGAGATAGGTTTGACTGAGAGAATAGAGTCAAATGACATTTTCAGATATGTAACATTAAGAAAATTACTACACCTACAGCGAAGGACAACCAAACGTATTAGTGAGTTGGTTTTGATATGACATACAAACATATAGTACCATAATTGATTATATCATAACGAAGTAAAACATTACCTGGGAAAAAACGATCTAGGGTGATATAATAAGTCATTATCTCATGTTCGACAGTTTTTACGTTCACCTTATAAAAAGGACCTTTTATATTTAAGGAATTCGCAAGTTCTTCAAGGGACGTAACCCACAAGCATGCGATATCATGGTTGCCGATCCATTGGAGGAAAATGGAGCGATAGAATTTTTTTTTCCAATAAATTAAAACTATTTTGATTTCTCTTCTACCTGAAAGTTTTGAATTAATTTTCTGACAAAAACCAAATATTTACCGCGACTGAAAAGAATGTTTCATTTGGCTATTAAATTAATATTCATCAACCCCTTTGACAGCTCCAGAGGTTGACAGGTATGTATTAATTGCCTTCGCTTGCTGCAAATGAGCAGTAAAAATGTCGGGTTAATGAGTTACTTCCCTTTGCCAAAAAGTCAGGAAAGGTAAGGCGGTTTCCAGTTCGGAAAGGGGTTTATTTGCTGACTATTTGCAGATAAAAAGTTTTGAATAAATTTTACTGTGTCGGGTGCAAATCTGCTATATCATTATCATATTAGAATCAACAGATGCGACTCCCAATAAAGTAATTATTATTGTAATACTGTTTATCACATTAATATGTGTAATCACTTTCTAGTGTGATAATAATCTCACTGATTTGCACCAGACAGACGATGAGATTGTAAAATACCTTAAATAGTTAGTGATTGGGTATTGTAGTGGTTTAATAAAAATATTACTAAAATTGTCAGAGATTTTGTGAAATCATAGAAAATCTTGTAAGGGGTTAATAGAATATATTTAAAAAATTTCGTACAAGATTATAGTAGCGGTTTGTTTTCTCCCCTGTCTGTGGATCACTATTTTTTTATCATTTCTCTAAATCTTTCCCCCCCCCCCCCCCCCCCCGGTCCAAATGTTACATTTAGTTTTTCCTTCTTTTGTTTGAAACTGTTCCTGGTTTTACATGTGCTATATTTCCCAATTTGTAAATTCAAAATTTAAAAATGTATCTTAATTCAAAATGTATCCATTTTGAAATTTTGAATTTACAAAATGGGAAATATAACACCTTTACCATATTATTGCTGTGAATAAATTTATACAAAAGAATTTGAAATTGAAAAATTTGGACTGTTAATGTTTTTGCATAAGTTTTTTTATAGATCCAACTTGCAACATTCATGAATCATGACCAATGAAACAGTGAAAAATGTTAAACTATGTTCCCCGCTTGCGGCCATTTTGGATCAGGTATGAACCTTTAAAGGGGATCACCCATCGACTATTGTTGCCAAATTTCCTTCCAATTGGCTCTATAGTTTCAGAGGAGAATGTCCTTGAATACATTTCCCGAGGGTCCCTATGTAAAACTATGGTCCCTGCTGGTGGCCTTATTCGATTAGGTACGAACACAAAAATAATAAACTTTTTAAAGGGACCATGCGAGGACTATTGTAGTCCAGTTTCTTTCCGAATGGTTCAGTAGTTACAGAAGAGAAGATCTTTAAATGCCTTCCCATGTGGTCCCTATGTTAAACTATATTCCTCATTGGCGGCCATCTTGGATGGATACGAAAATCGAAATCACAGACCTCGAAAAATACCACCTAAAGACTATTGTGACCTAAGTTTTCACATTGGCTCAGTAGTTACACCCTGTTCATTAAAAAAAGTCTTGCTCAACAAGATTTCCGAGGGTTTTAGTCCAAGGGAAATAACTAGTTTAGTTGGCAATTTGGGATATTCATCGATTTCATGAGCCGAAATTGTTTTATTATACCGAACAAACTTTGGAAATATTATTCCATAGACGTTGCAACTTTCATTGGTTATTCACTCGCAAATAATAGGGTTATTCCATTGCCGTTGAACTTACTGGTGTTAATCACCGGTGAATAATAGGGTTATTCCATGGACGTTAATAGGCCGTATTCCATGGACGTTGTAATTTTCAGGGGTTGTTCACCGGTAAATAATAGGGTTATTCACTACTAGCAACAATGACCAAATATATCCAAATTATTTCATGTCATGTAAATATGTCTCTACCAATAGAATTGACTCTTTATTGTGTAAGGTGTTATAACAACAAATACTTTATTTCCAATAAAGACGCCTCATAAAGGACAGAAGAACATACTGCATAATGAAGACAACGGAAGGGTAACAATTGGGAATGATACTGTTATTAATATTTTTGTATAATTGCAGTTGCGTCTAAAAGAGTGAGAGAATTGGCAAATCCGAGGTCGTTGAGTGCTGGATACAAAAGCCATAGGTATGTATAAGCAGTAAGGCCACTATATAAAGATCCTAGATTCTCGGCAATTCATTCTAATATCCAGAAATTTCCAGAATGGAAATGGGAAATCGGTGTTTTGTTCCAGATATGATCAAAATTCCTGAGTAACCATGGGTAACGTAATTGTTCATGAAACAATGGATTTCCTTACATGACGTTACGTCATTCAGAGTTTTAACGAATCAAAAAAAATTTGGTGAGAGCTAGAAAATAGTACCCATGATGTATTTTTTTGTGAAATTGTGTGTGATATTGTGTCTCAAAAAATAGAAAATGTACAATTATGTATACAAGCATTCAAGATATTTTTTACCAGTCAAGAGCAGAAAAGTCACAATATATTTACAACATATATAATTGAATGGTGCACATAATAAAACTACTGACAAATAAAAAACATCGGTCGGTAATTTCCTTGTACCAAGTTAGTTATATATGGCCAAAGTGAAGATAATTTTTAATTTCAATATCAAAAGGGGCTATTGATATGCTGATTAAAATTACCTCCACTTTGACCATCACTAACTTTGTATACTCCTGGTTTTCAATGGGAGTTCACACTGTCAGTTGCTTTAGTTTTTTGTGTTGTGCTGTATAGCACATTTGTCATCTTTTAGTTTTGTCTTCGTTGCTATGTTCGTTGCTATGTTCGTTGCTATGTTTGTGATACCTATTTGCCCTTGTTATTGTCTGACCACTTAATACACTCACATAAGCTTTTCAAACTTTTACCTTGGTGCTGTTTTAGGGTTAGAGAAGTAACACGTACCATGGATTTTAATTGGTTTTGTCTAAGGGTTAGAAAATGACAATTACCAATCAGTCATCAAACATATTTTTCAATACATGTACTATATTCTAGCTGGCAGTGTGACGGGTGCCATGCGTGGAGCAGATCATGCTTACCCTTCCGGAGCACCTGATGATACTGTTAAGTAACACACATATCATTCAAAACCATTTAATAGAGGACACCAGCTACCTGCAGATGTACAATTAATATAACATAATATTACACAGATGTAACACATTCCCCTGTGTCTCTTACTGAAAAGAAAATTGTTTATGTGGTGGAATATGAAAAGTGGTTTCAATGTGAATGGTGTATCAAAATAATTATCATTTCAAGAAGAAAAGTATATGATAATGTCAATGATGCAAAGCAAAACAGTTACAAAGTTGAATGTATTAAAGAAACATTTTGATCAAATCATGTGGAAACGCAAAACTAAATACAGTCCATCGATCAAGATTTCAAAACTTCAATCAATCGGTGAAAATTTGCTCCTTCCTCTGTCAAGCAATCCGAAATTTGTCTGTTTGAATCAATGCAAGAAACAGTTACACCTCCATTTTCGACACTCTCTTTAATACTTGCTAGATCTAAACGCAAACGCTTTTCAGCTACACGTTTGGTTGAGTGAATGTTTTGACACAATGATGATTGTAAAGCATTTAATTGGCAAAGTGTGATCCCTTTTCTGAATCATTTCTTGAAGAATGATTCTTATGAAATAACACTCATCCAAACCATCAACTAACGACAATGCTTCTGCAGCAATAGACATTTTTACTATCCTCCGAATCTTTTTTGATGACCAAGCTATAGGACTCATCTTTTTATTTTCATTATTTCGAATGAAAATAATGTAACCTCCTGCACTGGAAACTTGATCAGACAAATTTGTATATGATGCACCAGTAAACAAAATTAATTCAACTTGTTCAAGTGATCTAAGACACGGAAATACAATTTCATAAGTGTTGTTTTTAGCTTTCCGTATAACTTTGTTAAGTTTGTTAAGCAGTTTGCCAGTGTTTGCGTTCGTTGGAACTTGAATTTGTTGCAAGATCCAGTACATCAAAAGATAAGTCAGGTCTAGATTGAGTTGCTAACCAGTGCAATCGACCAATTATTTCTAGATATAATTGAGGATTAAAATCTTTTGCTTGAATTTGGCACAATTCCTCTGTATATTCTAGCTATTGGAGAGAAATTTCACTTTGTCTTTGCCCGATATTAAGACCAATGTACTTAAAGTTATTATCACATTCTTTTCCGCAGTGGAAAGTCTTTCTTAGTTGTACGATAACATTGTCTTTGAACAACTGTCTTCCTTCCCATAAAAAAATCATCTACATGAGGGAGAAAAAGTCCTTCTAATTTTGATTCCTTGTGCCAATAAAATACAGCAGGATCTAGTTTGGATTGGGTGCATCCCAGCTGACTTTTTTGACACTGAGAAACCAATTTCTCGAGGCATCTGCCAGTCCATACACACATTTATTTAATTTCCATACATAAGCTTTATTCCCATCTTTGGGAATCCATTCTTCAGGTGGACGTACAAATATCACTCTATCTATTGCTCTTCCTTGAAGGAATGCTGCTTTTATATCAATTGAATGTATTTCATTGTCATTGGTTGAAGCTGTAGAAAGGAAAAAGTCTTAAGCATTCTCTATGAATGGTTGGAGAATCAGATTTTACATTTTCTTCTTCCTCAAAGCCTCTGACAACAAGATTAGCTTTTACTTGTGACTTTCCATCCTTTTCTTTTTCGGTAACAACCCATCTAGTAGAAATTAATTTTTGATCTTTATACGGAACTTCTTCAAAAACCTCAAACGATTTCCAATTGTCAAGTTCTTGTTTCTTTGCTTGTTTGACTTTTCCTTCACTATGTCGTGAAAAAGGAATATTTACAATATTTACATTTCCTCTGTCCATTCTTGGACATCTTTAGCAAAGTCAATTCCAAACTTACTTCCATTTTCATCTGTAAGTTTAAGTATGCCCTATTCTTTCCAGAAGATTTTCCTCCTTTACTTAGTACTTTAGCTTTAGTCCATGTGTCATTATTGTTTGTCTTGTATAAAATCTCCTCACCTATTTGTGGTAGAAGAATCCTTGCAGGCTGCGGTTCCTGTTGTGGCAAGTTTTCATTCTGATAAGCATTTTCATTCACAAATCCGGCAGGATCAATCGCTTCTTGAACTTCATCATTTTCATTGTTCTGATTGTTATCTATAATATGATTGTTTGGCTTAAGTTCATTACCTGGATTGACCTGATTATTGTCATTTACATATTCATCTTCATCACTTTCATCTAGATAATTTTGTTCAGTATGAGTGGTCTTTGTAGAAGGAATATTGATGTTATAGGTACTTCCATGATGGACGAAAACAACTTTTCCATCTTGACCTATGACATAGCCAGGTCCTTTCCATCTAATATCATCGTCACGCTTGTAGTAAACATTATCACCATGGTGATAGTATTCTCCACATGCCCTTATCTTTTGACGCAAGGCCCGTCTTATTCTTTCAGATGATTCTGCCTGGATGAATGCACGTCTTCCAGAATGAAGTGCATTAAGGTGTTTAGCAAAAGTATTGTTGTTGGTAATATTTCCAAGAGCTGGTAGTTTATCTGTAAGGACATTAGGTAAATTTTGATTGGCACCAAACACCAGCTGATAAGGACTCCAACCATATACCATAGACAAACTATTCTTAGCATTGACGGCCCATGTAAGTGCTACTTCCAAACTGAGATTCGGTTGGTCTTCCAATATTTTAACCACACAATCATCAACAACAGCATGATTCCTTTCACAAATCTCATTTGCCATGACCTAAATGCAGCTGTATTTAGGACTGTTATATTGAGGTTTCATACATATCTCTAAAAATTTCATTTGCAAATTCTTCACCATTGTCGGCTAGAAATTTCCTGTGTCCTCCCATTCTACTGCCTATCCAAACAGTCATGATTTTGTTTGTTATGACCTCAGGTGATTTGTTTTTAATAACGATTGCCAAACTGAACCTTGTAGCAAGATCAATCATATGAAGGAAGTAAACATTTGGTTTCCAAATCTTCAAATCAATTGCAACAGTTTCATTGAACTCAGTGGCAAGCGGAAGGGCTACTACTGGCCTAGCTGGTGTCCTCCTATAACGCATACATACATCACATGAGTCTGTTACTTTGTCTACGCAATCTAAGTGTTCATCACTATATCCACCAGCATCCATTAAAAGTGCTTTCAATCGCTTAGCAGATGGGTGCGCAAATTGTTGGTGAAGCTTTTTAATAGTTTTTTTGTATTGCCAGTTACCTTGGTTGATATAAGTGCAGATGTTGTTTCATTTACATCAACGTTTAATTGGTCAATGGGAACACAGTAATGTCCTGAGGATGTGCATTGTAGTTGAACTTCTTTTCCAAATATAGAGGCACTATCATTTTCTAGATCTAATTTCACTCTGGCTTTTTTCATAGATTCTTAACTTAATAACAAAGTACAGCTGAATTTGCTGATTCAGTCAAGAGAACAATGGCTTCTTGCGATTTATATCCAGTAAACAGCACAGCATTTTCATATGTTTGTTTAGACATGTTTTCATATGAATGAGGACACTGCCTAACTAAATGTCTGATTGAGTCAAAACTTGAACATCTCAAAGGTTGACCATCTGGGCCTTTTGGGTTGACTGATTTATTGAAAGTATTGGTATTTCTATTTCTATTGTTATTATAACTTGAGTTGCCTCTAAAATTTAGGTTCCTACGATTGCGATTTCGAGCATAATTGACATCCTCAGATGTTAGCATAGCTGGTTCTACTTTTATCCCACCATCCATTTCTTTCTTTGATGCAGCTTGCTGTCCAAAGAACTTCTTAAGAGAAGCAGCCATTTGCTTGAATAATGTTTGTACATTTGAATAATCAACCCCAGTAAGAACTAATTGTCGATCTTTCATTTCTAATTCTGAGTTTTTTAACAATTTGAATGCCAAAACATGTTGAGGCAATTCCATCTTGAATTTCTTAGTTCTGTTGTACAGTTTTTCATATTCATTAACATAATCTTCCATAATGTTACTTTACTACGCTTAAATCTATCAAATTCAGCGTACGATTCGTAACTCAGTTCATCTTTCTTGAATATTTTATCCATAAAGTCAGTTAATTTCTCAACTCCTTCATCATCATCTAAATCATCAATACTCAGTTCGCTGAACACTTTACCCCTAACAGAGTTTTGACCTTCTTCAGGAAGAGACAACGCTATCGCTATACCTCTCTTTTTTTGCTTCAAGATCAGTAAGCTTTTCCCAAGCTTTCACTTCCTCAAGCCATCTACTGTAAGGCTTCTGTGAGGTAAACGCTGGTGGTACCTTGTAGTTACCTGAGGTAGCCATATTAAAAAATCTGGTATACCTATGAGAGCTGATGGGGCGCTTTTATAAATACCACCAAAAAGTTATCTCAAATTCTCCACTAGTAAACACTAAAGTTACACTGCTGTCAGCTACCACATCACTAACAATAATCACTGTTACTGCTGCTGACGAAATTCACTACACATCAGAGGTCCGCTTCTTCATTTCACTGGAGACGCTCTGATTCCATGTTAAGTAACACACATATCATTCAATACCATTTAATAGAGGACACCAGGTACCTGCAGATGTATAATTAATATAACATAATATTACACAGATGTAACAGATACCTCAGTTTTTATAGGGGTTCACACTGCTAGTGCTTTAGTTTTGTGGCGTTTTTGTTCATTTTTGTTTGTTTGTTATGTCTTTGTCATACTGTCTCAATTCCGTGTTGCTGTGAATTGCCGTGATTTTGGATTTATAGAAATTTCCCCTTTCCTCGTTCTTGCTTCGGTATTCGTTTGCCGATGTATTGGTACAGTGAGACAACCGACCAATGCTTCTCATTTAAACAGTCTCACAAAAGTACAACTTGAAATGAATTACGTACCAACAAAGGGCAGCAACTCCATTCACCGTCAATGTATCTATTTCTTTATTTAATGCCAGAAGTTATTCTGAACTTGAACAACTAGATTCAAGTTTTTTCATCCTTCATCATCAGCCAATTTAATTTTGTACACCATTTAATAAAGTGAATTTCGGACAAGATACAAATACAAATACAAATAAGTTTATTGGATAAAGCATAGTCAATAGAAAAAAGAAGGGAAACGGGGAATGTGTACACATTACAGATACAATAGTTGCGTAATCCAATACATACAAAAATCAACATAAAAAGGGGAAATATATATTAACATCTAAAAGTTAACTATTTTTAAACTTTGTTTCTCCGAGATGAAGAGATTCTTTTAAATATAAACATGTTTTTTTCAATTCCTCTGATGTGATACAAGAAGATACAAAAAATGAGTTTAATCAAGGTAATGTTTTCTAATGTGCTGTGTATCAAAAAATATTCTTCATCTTCAATATCTTTAGAGCCCAAATAATAAATTCTTTTTAAACTTTTAACCGTAAATACCGTAATCTTTCTACATGAAATTTATGAGAACTAATTCTGAAACTTTGAGATTATTTTAAGTCGGTTTTTTTACAGGTCACAACATATGGCCCATGTGGTTCTTGTATAAATTACTATTTAATTTTTCTGTATGCTCGCAAATTTTCTATATGTTGACGTGTAGTTGCCAGTGTTATTTTTATTTCAGACCAAGTCCAATGTGGCGTGTCAAACCATCGACTTTAAAAAGAGAACCGACAGAAAGAGAGATAATGTTGGCGGCACCAAGACGTCCGTTAGCTATGACTGATCGCTCTGTGTATTCATCGGTTCCGACTGGGATAGTAAGGGAGACAACCCTCGAGAGGTTGGAAGTTCTAAGTCGTCCAAGGGAGAGAATTGACCGATATACTCCAAATGAAATCCGATGGGGACAATATAATCCTGTGTCGTTTGCAGCACAGGTTGCGCATCCCACTCCAAGATTGGAAGATTTGGCAAGACCGAAAAAATATCATCCAGAATTTCAAGACGCCAGACCAGTCCAGTCTGTTGTATCAGAAACTGCACTCACCGCCATTGCTAACCAACATCTACAAAAATTAGCTCGACCGCGCGCGCGAAGTTCTAGTGCAGACGACTACGATCCATATAAGGTATCTCTGGCTGCGCGGCGTGCCAAGCCAACACCTCGGACAGAAATGTTATCAGCACCTCTTCCCAGAAAACAGAGACAGAAGAGAATATTTTAACATGACTTATTTATTTGTTAGCCATACATTTTTGTAAAATAAACACCTGAATTTCAAAGTGTATTAAGACATTTACAGAATAAACCAAACTGACAAGTCATTTAAGCAGATCATGTGACCTACGTAAAGGGACATAACTCTTACAAATTACTTGTACGTTTGATTTAATTATTTTTAATCAGTATATATTCTGAGCTTCTTAGTGACATAGATGATTCACGTCAATGCTGTCACCTTACTGATTTCAAGAGTTATCTCCGTTTACCTAGGGAGATCTGAGATATTCATAGTGGCAGATTTTAGTCCATAGCTGCAGTTATAACTTGATCAGTCCCGTAGTCTACGTTGAATTGAGGAAAGTGCAAGATTTGTAATGACCATGTATATAGTTTAGGCAGAATAAAAAAGATCTGTGTTTCCGGTAACCCGACCGACCCTAGAATTTTGGGGCCAAAAATGCCTACCCTAAAGTTTTTTGCCATTTTTTAAAGAAGCACTGTTAAAGTCCAGAAGTTCCTTTCTATAGGCTATGTAAAAAGTTTTGGAAAAATAAAAAAATGCCTAAATACCGACCCTAATTTTAAAGAGTATGTTACTGGAAACACAGGTAATTTCAGGCCTTATGTGAAATTGTTTTTGAAGGTACAAGACTTAATTTTGAATCACAAAATCAAAATATTTTCATTGTTTTGGCATTTTGTCATCGTTTTTAAAAGGTAATTGCTTTATCGTTTTATATTGCCAGGTTCATAACTTTCTCTTTTGTTCTGAAAAGAGTACTCAAGATAGGGGAGGTTTGGGTACCTATAAACCGTTGTAATTCTTTGCTAGTGCCAGTACCAAGTCGGGCTGTCCCGAGTTCCAATGGTTGTTTACGTTTGTCTTTTTTGTGTGCAGTTCTCTGGTACATTATATCATGTGACTTGGTTTTTTTCAGCTATTGTAAGTATAATCGTTTTAATTTAATTTTTCTGATTTCTCTATTTAAATATCCACAGACTAATATAATAAGTAATGCCGTGAAAGTCTTTGGAGTAAATGCACAAGAGACAAGGCTCTGGAGTAAATACACAAGAGACAAGGCTCTGGAGTAAATACACAAGAGACAAGGCTCTGGAGTAAATGCACAAGAGACAAGGCTCTGGAGTAAATGCACAAGAGACATTCTCTTGTGTAAATGCAAATAAGACAAAGTCTTGAGTAGATATGCATGAGACGAAATGTCTGGATTAAATGCGCATGAGACATGTTATGTATTGATGGATGGATAGGGTGGGAAAAGGTTCAAGAAAGTAGTAGAGGTGATAGAAGAAAGGAGGGGGCAGGAGAAAGGCCGGGCTGCAATAAAGGAGACAAGAAATGAATGGGGAAAAAAGGCCATGAAATTGAGACAGGGAGAAAGGAGAGGAGAATAAAACAGCGGAAAGGAAGGAGAAAGACACCCAACATTTCACCCCTCAGTATTCTTTCCTTGTATATATTTTTATCATTTTCTCTGAGACGAAATACTTCAATTGCTATGTTCTTTGATAAGCAAAGATACTGAGTATAAGAAAGCGTATTATACCAACATTAGATAAAGTCAAACAATCTCACCGTATGGGACAACGCCGAATATTGGTACTTGGACTGGAACCATCAACGGCGGAGAAAAGCATTGAACTGTTACCGTACAGTTAAATTGGTTCTAAGTTCTAACTAAGCGGGTACCAAGTTCACTGTACGGTAACAGTTCAATGGTTTTCTCCATTGACGGTTCCAGTCCTTGTACCAATATCCTATGTTGTTCCCATACGGTGAACCTGTACATACAAGATGAAAAACAACAATGAATGAAAGCGTTGTTCCATTTGCTTAATCTTCCTATGTATTGATAGGGAAACTGTCATATGTACATTTACTCCATATCCCTTTATTTGTTCATACACAATTGTGAGAATACGTCACTCAAAAATGAATTGTGATTTTGATAATACTATCTTGATGGCAAATTCTCTCAAACTGCTGGGCCAAATACTAACCAAACTTGATCTTAATCATCAAAAGGGTATGAAATTTTAAGTTTTTAGTCCGCAGACCGAACAACACGACAACATGGCCGCTGTTACTAAAAATAGATCACAGGGGTAAATTCCTGCCTTTTGCAAATAACTCGAGATCCGTTACATCTCACATCGAGTAAGTGATAATACAGTGCATTAAATGTACATATTCATCGCAATATCATGCAAATCATCAATATGATGCACATGCATTCGAATATACTGTACAATTATTTTTTTACAAACGCAGATAATTGTGCAGGCAACTCCTTTGATTGTTTTGGTGATTATATGTAGATGTGCATACGCATACGTTACTGCTATTTGCAATCATCACATTTGTAGGAGATAAAGAACGTTCCAGGGTATTTTCAGAATGAGCGTAATTGTATGGAGGGGCAAACAGGGGGTGTCTTTCTACTTTCTTCTGCCCCGTACTCCTTTCTCCCGCCTCCTCTCTCCCTTTTCCAGTACCCCCTGTCTTGTCTCCCGCTCCCAGCCTCCCTTTCATTTTCTTTTCTCCTTCTCCCTTTCTCACCCCTTTTCTTCTTTCTCCCACTCCTTTTCTCATTTCTCCCGTCCCCTTTCTCCTTTCTCCCGCCCCTCTCTCCTTTTTCCCGTCCCCTGTGTCTTGTCTCCCGCTCCCAGCCTCCCTTTCATTTTCTTTTCTCTCTTCTCCCTTTCTCACCCCTTTTCTCCTTTCCCCATCCCTTTCTCCCGGTCTCCCTGAACGCTGTCCACCCTTGAAAACTGAATAGCAGAAACGTTTGATGATTGCAACACGGTTCTTGATTGTCAATATGATTCTTCAAATTCATGATTATAAGTAGTCATTCGCATACTCAATTTAGGGACGACCATTTGATTTTCAGGGTGGGATTGGCGATTTTGTAAATAAATAATTTAACCTTAATAAGTGCCACTGAAATGAAAATTTTAATCCTACTTGTCATGAAATAATTTCATTTTGTTTTGATTAGAATTTTTTAGAGAAAATACAAGAAAATAATTTAATGTAACATTTGGAGAAAATAAATAATTTGTCACAGAAAGACATGAAAAATAATTTTTGCTTTTTTTCCAAATCAAATTGTCACCTTGATCTACTTGTATCTTTTATTGATCGCAATTAATATTCTTTCGAATTTTTCCTTTTAAAATTCGAAATTTGAAGTAGATATATTAAGCGAACAGATGGTGAAAGAACGAAGCAGATTTGTCTTAATTGGAAAACAAATTGTAGTTAGTGTATTTATACCATATTGAGTACAAACAAAAGATACCAGATATTTTTACGTTAATAAAATTTGAATTTGTATAACAGGTCGTATGGGGCCCCAAGTAGGTTATTTTCTTTTTGGAAGACAATTGTGGTTTTTGCAGTATCTTGTACTTTAATACACAGAACAGACAAAATACCAGAATTATTTTTTTTCGTCGATATTTTTTTAATTTTAAATTTGAATCTATGACAGGTGGTATGGGACCCCAAGTAGTTTATTCTTCTCTTTGAAAGACAGTTGTGATTTTTACAGTATTTATACCATACAAAATACAAACAAAAGATACCGGAATTAAAATATTTTAGATTTTTGAGTAGTTGCTATTAATACAATTGTTGTATAAATAAACACCTACTACAATTAAAGAGAAGATTGGCAAGGGCATTAAATATACAAAAGTTTGCGTTAAGATTCAAATTCCTTAGTTCTGAGTCCATTCATGGACAATAGGAATAAACATGTTAAGTATTTTAAACTTCTATCATGTTGGCGGTCATCTGGCCAACGTTTTGACAATTAACTTGAAGATTATTTTGACTTTAAATTTTTAAATCGGATTAAATTGTTTAATACTGTATATTATACGACCAACTTAAACTATTGAAATCTTCTTTAATTGGCTGTATAACTTATAACATCATCGTACGAAATCTATTTACAACCGAAATTAACATCTTTTAAGATTAGTATTTGATTTAAGCTGAGGCCGATACATAATTTATTTCTTAACGGTGCACATTGCATTCCAAATGCAATCAGAAAACAAGAGAGCTAGGGGTATATATACTAAATAATCCTTGTAATTACTCAAACAGCTGGATATACAGTGATCAAGATAATTGTATATAGAGTAAAACTGACTTTATCCGTAAAATATCTGTAAACACATTACGTATCCAGGGGAGATAACTTTGTCTTGTTAATGAGATAATTGGAACGGAATAGCGATTTATAGATATGGATTACATGTGAGGTTGTGTTTGCACTTTCGAATGGACAAAGTAGACAGATAAAGACTGAAAAGAAAGGGTAAGATATAATATTTATATAATTTTCTATTCTGTTTATAGGATAGTTAGAAGTTTACTAAGTTTACTCGAGTTAAATGCCTCAAAGTGGTCTATTTGAATAAACATTTATATGTTTTTCAGTCTCAAGCGGGGGATAGGTATACGGGGACATGCAAACATGCGTGTACATATTGAACAAATTCTAGTACTTTACTTTAGTACTATAGTACTTGCCTTTTCTCATATCAATTCGGGCATCTGGCATTGATCTGGGATGCACATTCTAGCTAGTATTGAGATATTCAGATGATCCTTTCTTCTGAATGTACTCTAGAATTTGCTACCGTGACATGCATCTGCACTTATGAATAATGTATTTCTGAATAAACATGATTTTTTTATCTTAATATTTATTTATATTTTGGTATAAATTTCGGTAATATTCTAATTATAGTTCAGGTATATCCACACGTCCCCGCGGCACAGAATGTAGAGATTTACCCTGGGGATTCAGCCTTACTGGCCTGTGATTGTTTAGCTTTCAACATCTTTTTCCCTTCCAGTTCCTAGCATTCCCCGCAAAGATATCAAACCCGTAGGTCGTGCTTGCTAATTAAAGAAATACATACAGGCTATTCAAAGTGTTAAATTGATGCCCAAGTGACTGAACAATATTAAGTTAATGCTAAGTTAAACTAGTTAAAAAATGCGTTCTTTTCTCGAGTGTTATAGAGGTGAAACTTCAATGCGAGTGGTAGTAACCCCCCCCCCCCCCCCCTTAAATTTAAATGCGCTTGGAACTGTAGTTGAATGTGCTGATGTGACTAGTTCGACGTAGACGTCCACTGAACCTTAATATACCGAATGTAAGAGCTGTTAAGCCAAGGTTGTTAGACCTTATGTAAGTGCCCAGGATTTCGTCGCATTGTTTTGTGCGAGTTTTTTAAATTTAGTATAAAAGTGAAAATTCCAATTCACACAATAAAGTATTTGTCACGTTAAACTTCCCTGTCAATCGATACACAATAAATATAAATCTCCTATTGCATATAGCTATTGATCTGTCCTTGGGTTAAAACACCTGTTCAAAAATGTGCTAATATCTTCCATTTCAATGTTCATTTTATATTTGCTCGACGCTATGTAAAAAATGTGGTATTGTTTGCGCAACAGTAACAAATATTTTTGTGAAAGGCGGTGGCGTTCCGCGTGACTACATGACATTTTTAGTTTTGTGTTAATCAGCTGATTGAGAAACAATAATCATGATAATAGCAAAATATGGATTTTTCATGAAATGTGACACAAGATGGAATTCCAGTCGATAATTTCAGTTTGTATTTTGTTTTGTGATGTTATGTGATAGGTAAAAGAGGTAGGATTTTAAAAAAAATAATTTTAAATATTTCTGTAATTTATTTCAGTGATTTACCCACGTGTGCTTTTGACTTTGAAGAGAGGGAAAATTAAGATTGAGATGATTCGAATAAGCTTTTTTTCGACGTGTGACAGTGGCGGATCCAGACTTTCTGCTAAGGGGGTCCGACCCATAATTTTTCATAAGTAGGGACCCGGAACCCAATTCTCCGATCCGAAAAAGCCCTAGGAATTTTAAATATTTTCCATTCTTCGGGGGACCCGGGCCACCCTGCCCCTCGGATCCGCCAGTGTATGACTTTGTTGGCACATAGCCATATGTCTCACCCCCCCCCCCCCCCTTTTCCAAAGGAAGTACATAATATGTAAATTTTAGTAATTCTGCACTAAATTTGGGACAAATCCAACAAAAAAGGTTGTAGCCGTAAGATCCCCATTTTATATGCCACCATCGTGTAATATTTTTCAATAGAAGAAAGTACTACTTGGGACGCTTATTGATTCTTGTGCGGCGTTGTTATAAGAGAATTACGTGTAATCAAGGGACATTAAGATACTAGAATTTTAGTGTAAACAATATTTCAGTAGACAAAATAATGCAAAACAGATAATTCGTGGATTGGAAAACAGGTGAGGAACACCTTTACAATATATCTTTATTTGAACAAATTTACAAATTCATCTGGAATTACATTAATACTTTCTCATACATTTATGTGATGTTGGTCTCGATGCAGTATAAGCGGGAAGCGGGATTGGTCTTTTTAAGTAAGCGGTAAACGGGACTGTGTCAAATAAGTGCCGTGACGCGAACACGGGAAAGTACATCGAGCGTGAAGCGGTAACCGCTGAAAAAAGAGCCCGTTAGTCTCTTTAAGAGTCTTTGTATATTATTTTCCCGCTCAGAAAACGGGAAAGTGAAGCAAAATTTACGGGATTTAGGAAAAGGGACCCCATAATCTGATATCCCCTGCGGTGCATGTGGGTATTACCTCCTCCCTTTTTGAACTCTGAACTTTGGTTTTATTTTGGGCATACTTATTTGGACTTGACCACTCGAGTCCAAGAACTCCATGCGCTCAAGAGTCAAGGCATTTTGTTCTTGTGCTTCAAAATCAAAATTCAAAAAATGGGACTTCATCACTAATTTTAGGTGTACTCTCGACTCAATGTAAGAAGGGGCTTATACCCTCGTGCACGGTTCGGACTTTTTTTTATAGTCTCCATTAGTGTCGCTTTTAGAGTTGTTATATGATCCTTCGCAACTTGTTTCTTGCACATTGCATAGACTTTCTCCCACATGATATAATTTTGTTCTTAATATTTTGGATTTACAATTAAACAGAAAACTGTAGGTGTTAGTAATTAAATCAAGTACAGTTTGACAGTGTGCCAGTTGAAAGAATTATTAAAATTTTCGTCAATGAAAATGTTCACCTGTATGTTGAGATTGATCGTTAAGATTGTTAACCTTCAAAAGATGATTAAATTTGTTTAAATAGAGTCCAAACATAAAGAAAAATATCGGGTATAAATACAACAAAATTATATAAAGATTCCCGGTGTAGTATACTAGTATATGGCCGTGGCTATTCTTCCGGCTAGCCGGAAAAATAGGTAAAAATGTCTATTTTTCCGGCCAAAAATAGAATGCACAAATTATTCGATTAAAACAAAAACAAATACATTTTTTCCCTTTTAGACAATAATAAATCATATTAATTTACCCTTACTTCGTTTTCCTTTTGATAATGATAATTTTTGCAATATTGTAACTATTAATTTCTATCTGAATTTCAATGGCCGGAAAAATGGACATTTTTGTCTATTTTTCCGGACAGCCAGACAAATAGTAAAATTTGTCCATTTTTCCGGCCATAAATGATACATACTACAACAATTTTTTTTTCGCATTTATCAATATCCAACGGCTTTACATTACTTTATACTGACTTTTATTTCACAGAAATTGCAAATAGACGACTTATATCATATGTTGCAGATCCAAATGTTACAAATTACCAAAAACTTTTCTCACTGTCAACTACCGGAAAAATAGACTTTTTGTCTATTCTTCGGCTAGCCGGAAAAATAGCCACTTCGTAATTATAATAATAATAAAAATAGAGTTTAATTATCGATGTTGCTTATTTATTGTTGTTTTTAATATTATTATTATTATTATTATGAATTAATTAATTCATTCATTCATTCATACATTCATTAATAACAAATCTTTAATAGTACTCTTGCAATGTAGTCTTCAAACTGACCCTGTGACGGATAAAGCTCAGTTATTTTTCATTTCAACCCCAAACAGGCAAAAATAACCCATGTACCCCTCACCGATAAAAAAAAAACTCTTACAAAATCTTCGATGATTGAAATTGATTTCATTTCCCTTAATTTGTAGAACTCTTCAACCATCAGATGGATTGAACTTTGTCCCCTTGACCCCTTTGACAGGTACAACTCGTGTCCTTTTCAGGTAAATGGGATTAGTGGACTGAGGGTTTTAACTATTATCCACTATGATGTAAGATTACATTTAATTTAATTATCTTAGATTAAAAAAAGACTACAAGTAAAAATACCATATGAGATAATATGTCCAGATTGTCAGACAACACACTGAGAAGGCAATCAAACATAATTGATCTATCCATATGATTGTCCTTCAAGGTGGCTCACTCTTCACCTTTTTGAAATTGTTGTCAGATTTCGGAACTCCTCTGGTTTCTCCAGTTCAATGGCTTTAAGAATTTTGCACATGGACCCCCACTTTTTACTTTATAAATACGGAAATACCAATTTATATCATCAGGGGAAATATAAAACTATATGGTAATAGCATTACCAAACACGATTAACATATTAATAATATTTATTTGTAAATTTACGCCCGTATAGGGGCCAAGCAAATACAATTACAGAACATACAAGACATACAAACATATGTTTATACAACAACAAATGACATGTAAATACAGATATATATTGAGCAACTTTGGCCAACGCGGACTTTACTTTTGCTAGTCCGTACTTTGCTTTAATAAGTCTGCTACTGCTGACAAAAGCTGAAAATTTGGATTTAAAATTTGATTTAATCTATTGCGTGGCTGATCATCAATAAAGTCAAATTATAAAATTATCATACATTTAAACAGACGAACGAGGTTCCTTAGTGGTTAGGAACTCACGCTGTTGTGTTGCAAAACTATCGATGATGAATACCATTTCTTCTTCACTTGTAAATTAAATACACAATTGGAAAACCTATTTGATCATTATCTTTCGAATTTCACTAACGCAAGACAATTTCTGATTAGGATAAAAGCATACAAAACTAACAAACAATGAACATAAATTCATTTAAATTTCATTGCACTAAATAAAGTATGATACCACTTTTTGTCTAGTCAACCCACCCCACCCCCACCCTGCCCAGCATCCAGCTGTCTGAAAATCATTAAAAAAATACTATTTTAGATATGACTTCGTTTTGTACAACCACACGCCCATTTATGATATTGCATTGTTTCACCAGGTCCGTCTGTCTGTTTACATAATAATTTTCATCATGTTTTACGATTTTGACCGAGTAAGCATTTTTTATATCCTTCATATTTTGCGATATCTAGAAACGCGGGTGTGGTATTTTATCTGAATATTTCCGAATATTGTTTAAAAATTAATTTCACAGTAATAAAGTATTTCTTTTCCCTGGATGATGTATTGAAATACTTGTTTTATACAAAGAATGTATGTAACTAATGTAAGATGTGTTGAACATTTTTAGTATTTAAGGTCTAATAATTTTGAACAGTGATAAAAGTTGTAATTTTCATAAAACGTACTGTTTACATTACACGAAATAAGTAACCTATCATTTTTATGTCAGAATTTCACGCCTTGTTGGTTGTGACTTTAATTAAAAATAATATAAATTGATGGTTAGTTTTTTTTAAATAAAAGTTTCAAATATCTTAGGTAGGCTTATTCAGTGGTCATAACCTTATGTTATACCCGGATGTTTTAGAGAATCGGGAGTGATTTTAAAAGATTATGAAATCTATTTTAATGTGAAGTGTATAACAAACAGATAGATATTATATGTTATATCAATAGTGGGTATATACTGGGACATGATACCGTGTAGGGTATATATATAAACGGCGAATTAGGAATCGTATACAACTAGACTTGTAGGTAAGAACTATGTTTATTTGTGTACATTTCTTTAAACTAGCAGGGTTTCAAACATTGGACTTGTAGGTTAAGAATTCTGTTTATTTGTGGACATAACTTCTTAATTTACATGGTTTTAGACACATTTTTAAGACGTGGGAAAATGAAAATCCAGTGACGCTCATTTTCATTCCATTACGAATCAAGTCAAATAACTTTATTGGGGGGAAGGGGTTCCAATAACAGCATAAGTTCAGCGAACTGATTTTTCCCAGACAAATAACAGGGAACTGGACATTACAATAACAGATAACAGATATCAGAGTAACTCGAATAATTCAAGCCCTCTCCGTATCTCCGTATCCAATCGTAGTGAGTGGAATATAACGACTGGATTATCCGGGTTAATAACAGATAATCAATTTTGACACAATAACAGTTAACCCCCCCCTTGTCCCCCCTCTTTATTTGATATAGCACAACGATACAAAAAGTAACATACAAGATAGATTTGTACAAGAAAAGTAGAGAAGGATAAAATTTTTGACCCCCCTCCTCCACATACACACACATCATGCAATGCACAGACATTCAATGTGGAGAAAAAAATGAACCATTCATTTTGTAGAGCAGTTTGTTTTCACACCAATAAAAGTCTTTTGAATGCGACCGATACAGGTTTCTTGTCATGTGATTACCTTGTATTGCAGAAAAATATATATTGAATTGCATTTAACTAAACAACGATTTGTCAAGATTACGTCGCACAGTGAAACACATCCCCTCCTAGATACGATAACATAACCCTCCCGTTATCGTATCTAATCCCAGCCATTTAAACCAGATTGTCCAACCATTTGTCCAACCATAAGCAGCAGTGACTTCCCCTTGACATATATCGTAAAATTTGAGAAAAGATTAAGGGATTGTAGGGTACATTTGGGGTTTTGGTCAATACTTCCTAATTTTTTTCAGTCCCCCCTTTCCAACTTCAAATCATGAACCAGCCATTTTGTACTAGTTCTGTATGGCATCCTTCAGTATAATTAATCAAAATTTCACGCCTAAACGAAGATAATAAAATATTTTTATACAAATATTTAAAACAAGAACCAACTGAAATGGAATATTATTTGTTCCATCCCAATTTTGAAACGCGTAAATATATAACTAAATTTAGAACTAGTGACCATTCGCTTCAAATTGAAATCGGACGATATAAAAAAATACCTAGAGACCAGAGATTTTGTTTAAGCTGTAAACAAAAAATAGATGACGAATATCACTTTTTTCTACATTGTCCTATAAATAATCATCTACGTAACGAACTAGTATTTAATTTAGATTTTGACCTAAAAACTGGATCAGACATAATAAATTTAAAAACAATTCTGAATCTGTCAACACCTTCTAATATTAAAGCAGTTGCTTCTTTCATAAAGAGGTCATTAGAACTGAGGGGAGAAGGTTAAGCTTTACTGTTTTAATATTAAAAATTGAAATGTTTGAAAAATATCATTTTTGTATGTTTCATGTGATTTGTATTGTGTTCTTTTTGTATTGTATTGCTATGACTCTAACGAATCTTTTGTCTGCAAACAAAAGTTATATATAAGTTCATTGTATTTGTGTAATGTATTTTGTATTTGTATTTTGTTTATGCCATCAGCCCTCGGGGCATAATTGTGCATTTGTGAATAAAGCATTAATCAAATCTGGACTCCATGAATGAGAACACGACGTTAGAGACTACAAATGTATACCTAACGCCCCAAATAAACACCAGTTTCATGATAGACCTTTCCGAACACGCATCATAATTTCGCTTTTAGAAAGGGGCATGGATTTCTGGGTATTGAGTCTGGAAATGAAATGAATACCTGGAAGTGGGAAAAAAATTTCTACCTAGAAGTGGCTATAAGTGTAACTCCGTCATTTAAACCAATCCTCGGCATATCCTGGTGATGGTTTTAAAAAACGTCTTAATGTACGCAGTTGTAGTAAAAAGTACAGTGTAATGTGCTTAGTTTACTCATTTTGCGTGTTTATAAATCCGCTCATGTATATAATGACGTATATGTGCAGGTCGATTGGTCAATTATTATATCACCAACAAATTCGTTAGTATTTTCCCTAAAAATAAGCTTGAAATATATTTTAGTCGGATGAATAAAGGTAAATTAAAACAAAAAAATGGAAGGGATAATTGCTTGCGGTAAGGGTTGTAAAGGATTTTCAATTCTGACCAGGAGAGAATTAAGAGGGTGGCGCGAGGGGTGTGCGCCCCCATATTACCTGGAAAAATAGAAATTCTAAGGATGGTTTGGTCAATGTTAATTTGGAAAATTTCGCGTCTCGCTACGCTAGGCTATTTTTTAACTGTATTTTAATTGCGCTTAACTTCAAGTCCTGGAATTTTTTCTCCAATTGAAGGAGGCATTATTATGGCATTTGATAACAATTCCTTCAAACACTAAAAATAAATAGAACTAATATGCAAAAAAACGAGTTTTTTCTCTGTAATATTACGTTTCCTTGTGAAATAAGGTGAAATCATTACATGCATGAAATCAATAGAATTGACGATACATGTCTCAGGCTTTGTGCATAAGTAGATTTTGGAATAATTACAGAAAATGCTTGTCTGATTAATTATTGTGTAGAGAGATAATGAGTGTGTAATGTATATGATATGTGCAGACGTGAAGTGATTACTGAGGAAAAAGATGGATGTTTGTCAATTACTGGGGGTATTGAGGGGGTTTGTAGTATTGTATAGAGTTTATAGGTATAACACCACTAATTCAGTCTCCCATAGACTCCCATGTTAAATTGAGCATGTTTCAAATTTTGAAGAAATTTTACTAAAAGTTTAAATGAAGTGACACATGTCTCAACTTAAAAAGGCATATTTCAAGAAACTTTCATGAGAAAATCCATCCCTTAGCTTGCATATAAGAAAGAACTGGTTCCCGGCAGTGAACAACACAAGGATCGGTACTTCCTGCTTGAATTTTACAGAAAAAATACTCCACCGCCCATGCCTATAAAATTTTTGTTTTTTGACGAAATTATATGAATTTAGGCTCAAATGAAGCCTTACAGTATAAACATTCCAACTACTAGTAAGTACAGTATAAACATTCCAACTACTAGTAAGGGACCGACCATTTAACTTGAAAAGGGGGGGGGCTATGGTTTTTTCTAAAAAAAAATATTTTGGATCCGATTTTATGTGAAAAAAATATTTTTGCTGCCAAAATGATGAAAAAAAATATTTTGTTGATACACGTGAAAAAAATAAATAATTTGCGCGAAAAAAATTTTCTGTCCAGAAAAAAAACCATAACCCCCCCCCCCTTTTCAGGTTAAATGGTCGGTCCCTAAATTAGATTCAGCTGCCAACAACTTCAATGTGTAGCAAAATAAACACTAAATTAGAACTATATTGTCTGCTATAAGGTGTGCCCGATTTGTGGTGTTATACCTATATAGCGTGACAAGGACAAGTATAGCCGGTCTGGATAATTCAAAACCCTTGGCGAACCAAAGAAGGTTCTAGAGGTTTGAGCTCACTTATCAGAAAAAAACTTAAATTTCGTACAGAATTAAAATAAAAATACAAAAATTAGCATAGTGTCCTCTAGGTCGGGCTCTAGGCCTACTTTTAAGGTGGGTGAATGTTGGATTCTGTAGTGTATCGGAGGAGACAGAGACATGTTTTCTCTTTAGCGAGCTTTTGCCATCACTTTGCGTTCGTCCGTCCGTCGTTAATTTTTCTGTTCTGAAACTGATAGGACAATTGTAGCAAAACTTGGGCCTGAATCGAGGTATGCACTATCAAAAGTATGTTCGATTAGTCCAATGACCGCTTTTAATAAAAATGGAACATGGTTAAATTAATTGCTGTTTTTTTTTTTTTTTTTTTTTTTTTTTTTTTTGT
>MJUU01016172.1:0-11780 GCA_002080025.1 Modiolus philippinarum | reverse complement strand
TTTGTTTTACAATGTATTTGTAGAGACTTTGTCTCATGTGCATTTACTCCATATCCCTTCATTGCATAATTAAGACAGGAGTTTGTCTATCCTGCACTGTGGAGTCCGTAAAAAGATTTCCCGTTCGAGAGATGTATGCTCTATCTCAGTTCAGTTATGGTGTATTTGTGCTTGAATATAATTTCTTACATGGATAGACTATCATACTTCAAAGTTTGGCATTTTTATAGTCCGCCACACGAAGTGGCGAGGTATTTTGTGATACCCTCAGTCGTGTGTCCGTCCGTCTGTGTGTCCGTCCGTCCGTCCGTCCGTCCCCGAAGGTTTCCGACTGATAACTTGTGAATGAAATAACATAAGATCTTCAAACTTGGTATATGACTTGTTTACCACAGAACTCAGGCCAAGTTCGATTTGGGGTTCAGAGGTCCAAGGGGTTCTGGAGTTATGCCCCTTTTAACTTTGAAATTTTTCAAATTTTAGGGTTTCCGACATAACTTCTGAATGAAATAATATTTTGTCTTCAAATTTGGTATGTAACTTGTTAACCGCAAAACAGAGGCCAATTTCGAATTCGGGTCCTGAGGTCCAAGGAGTTCTGGAGTTATGCCCCTTTAAACTTTGAAATTTTGCGAATTTTGGGGTTTCTGACACATAACTTGTGAATGAAATAATATATTGCCTTCAAACTTGGTATGTAACTTGTGTACTACAAAACTCAGACCAAATTCGATTTTTTGGTTCAGAGGTCCAAGGGGTTCTGGAGTTTTACCACTTGAAACTTTGAAATTTTGCAAATTATAGGGTTTCCGACTGATAACTTGTGAATGAAATGACATACTGTCCTCTAATTTGGTATGTAACTTGTTTGCCATAAAACACAGACCAAGTATACTTTTGGGTTCAGAAGTACACAGGGATCTAGAGTTCTGAAATTTTGTGAAACGTGGCGGGGTATCATGTAATGCACCATTTTTTATTTTTTGTAATGTCAAATTGTTATTCTGACCATCCGTTTATGGTGCCCACATCTCATGATTTTATTATGCCAGTTTTTCTTGTTTATAACTCGATGAGTATCCCGTGGTTGTTTAAGTGTTGTGATTGTCTTCTTTCAGTCTTTATGTAAGGCAACGGATGACAGCGATTGTGCAAAGGCTTCGCCAGTCAATTTTATGTTTGTTTACGATCCCGCATCCATAGGTACAAAGTTATGGATGTAGCGTTTCATGACATCTAGCAATGAATTCCGCTCAAACCGGTGTTATTGGCGTCTTGAACTGACTATGAGGTATAAGCAAACCTCATTGTTGAAGGCCTCGTGGTAAATTCAAGATGAAGATCAACAATAAAAGCGTTGTTCCATTGTTGTTTACAATGTATTTATAGAGACTTTGTCTCATGTGCATTAACTCCATACCCCTTCATTGCATAAGTTAGACAGGAGTTTGTCTCTCCTCCAGTGTGGTGTCTGACAAAGGATTCCCCGTGCGAGAGATGTATGCTCTATCTCAGTTCAGTTATGGTGTACTTGTGCTTGAGATAATTTCTCAAATTGATGGACTATCATACTTTCAAATTTAAGCATTTTTTTTAGTGTCATTCTGACCACCCGTTTATTGTGCCAACATTTCAGGATTTTATTATGCCAAGTTTTTTATGTCCCCGTTTTTAGGCGACGGGGGCATTTAGTTTTACCCTCGTCCGTCCGTCCGCCCGTACGTCTGTACGTACGTCCGAAATTTTCGTCAAGGATTTCTCAGCTTGTGTATGCAGGAAAATTTTGATATTTAATCTGAAGCTTTGGTATGATGAGTTGTACCGTGTATCCCCTTTTCAAGTCTGTCACTCATCTACTTCCTGTCTGTCGAGATATATGTATGGAGTTTGCATCCGTGTCCCATGGACACATTTTCTTTTATTTACTTTTGAATCAATGAGTGTCCTGTGGTCGTTTAAGTGTTGCTATTGTATTTGCTGTTCCTTATGTTGGGCAACGGGTGACAGCGATTGTAAGAACACTTTGACAGTCGATTTTATGTTTGTTGACGATTCCGCGCATCAATTGGTACAAGGTCATGGATGTAGTGTTGCTCGATATCAAGCAATGAATTCCGCTCAAACCGATGCTATTGGTCGCCTTGAACTGACTATGAGGTATGATCATAGCTCATTGTTGAAGGCCTCATGGTGACTTCAAGATGAAGAACAACAATAAAAGCGTTGTTCTATGCTTTGTTTTACAATGTATTTGTAGAGACTTTGTCTCATGTGCATAGACTCCATGCATTTATTGCATAATTTATATAGGAGTTTGTCTCTCCTGCAGTGTGGTATCCGAAAAAAGATTTCCCATGCGAGATATGTATGCTCTATCTCAGTTCAGTTATGGTGTACTTGTGCTTGAGAGAATTTCTCATATGGATGGACTATCATACTTTCAAATTTTGGCATTCGTTATGTTTTGTATTGTCAAATTGTCATTCTGACCACCAGTTTATTGTGCCCGCATCTCAGTTTTTTTTTAACTTTTGACTCGATGAGTGTCCTGTGGATAAGTGTTGCGATTGTCTTTTGTTAGTCGTTGTGTTGGGCAACGGATGACTGCGATTGTAAGAACACTTTACCAGTCAATTTTATGTCTGTTGACGATCAAGTATCCATCGGTACAAAATCATGGATGTACAGCGTTGTTCGACAATGAATTCCGCTCAAACCGGCGCTTTTGGTCGCCTTGAACTGACTATGAGATCTCGGAAAAGCTTTATTAAACGTTCTTCCAAAAGTCCAATTCCGGAACGTTCCGGGAACGTTCCGGGTATTAGAATGGCAGGTCAAAGAGGTCAAACGGGGTAAAAATGGCGTCCCACTGTATGAGGGCAAAGGGAATAAATTCTTCTATCAACATAGGAAAGGTGTTTATGATTGGAAAAACGCCGAACGTGTCATAAATCAACATTTTATCCCAGGCGGGTCATTTGCAACCAATTTATTTTAGGTCAAGAAAATAAATAGGAGAATTCCTAGATTAGGCTCAACTGACGTCAGGTACCAGTTTCCAGTAGATTCGGGGTAAGATTTCGACAATTACCCAAAAATTTGAAAGTGGAATATCGTTGAAGGCCTCATGGTGATTTCAAGAGAAGAAACGTTGTTCCATTGCTTTGTTTTACAATGTATTTGTAGAGACTTTGGCTCATGTGCATTAAAGAAATTTTTTTTTCAAGTTTTGTTCTAATTAGAAAAAGAGTATAGAGGGAAAATTGTGTCCACCTTAGTTCTGTTGTGAAAGAAACCTCAGACAGAAAAAAGAAGGGAAACGGGGAATGTGTCAAAGAAACAACGACCCAAAGGGGAGTAATAAAAACTCAAAGCTGCCATAAGATCTTCAATGAAGGGTGAGGAAACCCCACATCCAACGGCAGGAAAAAACACCCACTTCAAGTTCATTATTCTGAAACAGATGAAGCCCCTTTGGGCCTCTTGTATATTGAAATGTTTTTACTTGTTAAATGTAGAAAAAAGGAGGGAAACGGGTAATGTGTCAAAGAGACAACAACACAAAGGGGAGTATTAACAACTCGAAGCCACCATAAGATCTTCAACGAACGGTGAATGAAACCCCACACCCAACGGCCGGTCGGAGTTGGCCCCTAAATAAAGAGTAATCAAGTTCAGCGAAATAAACATCATCCTAGACTCCCATAGACATAAAGTGAACTAACTAGAAAACAGACAAGACACACAAAGGTTTATAAATTTCCTGACTTAGGACAGGCGGGAACCTGCTGCGGTGGGGTTAAACTAGTTTTATTGGGCCCAAACCTTCCCCTAGCCAATGTGATAAATAAAAATACAATAGTAACAACAGTAAAATTCAGTTGGCAAGAGAACTGAGTCAACTGTGAAAAATTAAACTGAAAGAACTAAATATACGGACATAAACATGAAATCACAAAAGACTACTAGCAGTTAACTGACATGCCAGCTCCAGACCCATTACCAACTGACAAATTAAGTTATGTATCCTCAGTATACAGCTTCCAACAAGATCCCTTCCTGTGAGGAGTTTAGCATACTGATTTCATGCATATTCTGGAATACATAACCCGTGTCCATGCAATACAGATTTTAGAAATTTAGAATGTGTTTAGTTAAAATACAAAGACCCTATCAAAAAATCAATGTTAATACCAAAGAAGGCCATACGTTATGACTTGACTACAATACCGTAATTATAACCCTTATGAATAAGACGATTTAAAACAACGGCAGTAGAATACCGAAGGAACAAGGCAAGCGATGACTACAAAAATCGAAGTCCAAAGACATGGCAGAAACGGTAACAGATAAAAACAAAGACAAAACAAGGACGGTTTTATAAGTTTGTTAGGAGAGTTTAAATATTTTTTACTCTTATGTAAAACATTTCCGTAAAATAAGGGATGTGAAATACCAGCCTTGATTAGATGTTTACAGGTTGCATTGTATTTATTAACCAAGTCTTTATATCGATGATAGAATTTAGTTAAGGCTTTAACCAATTTATGATAACGAAAACCCTGATGTAATAGTTTTTCAGTTACGAAAAGATTACGTTAATTAAAATCGCAAACGTTATTACATACTCGAGCAAATCGAACAAGTTGAGATATGTAAACACCATATGATGGCGCTACTGAAACATCGCCATCCAGAAATGGATAATTAACTATGGGAAAAGAAAAATCGCCCCTTTTATCATAAATTTTAGTATATAATTTACCATTCGTTATATCAAAATTGATGCCTAAGAACGGACAATGATGATTATTAGAATTGGCTTTATTCAAAGTAAGTTCTTTAGGGTAGATGTCCTTATAATACGTATTGAAGTCGTCAATATTTAAAGTTAAAATATCATCCAAATATCGGAAAGTGTTGTTAAACTTTTCAATTAAAATGCTGTTTAAATGGGTCTTTGCTGATGTTGGTCATAAACTGGGATTCGTAGCAGTACAAAAAGAGGTCCGCTATAAGTGGTGCACAATTGGCACCCATAGGAATTCCTATTACCTGGCGATAAATATAGTTACCGAAACGAATAAATATATTGTCAAGTAAAAATTCAAGTGCTGAAATCATATCAAAACAAGTCCAATTAATTGAGTTCTTTTGTTTTGTATTACTAAAAAGTGTTTTAAAGGATATTCGCAATCGAATTTTTTTTGAATGCCCAATGAATACTTAAGACGTCTGAATTTTTCCTTTATAAGATTATGTGGTAAGGCAGTATAGAGGGTAGAGAAATCAAAACTTTCAAGGGATTCAAAAGGGGCATTATAAGCATTCAATTTATCGAGAACTTCCAATGAATTTTTTACACTCCAAAAATGATTGATACCACTGTTTTCATATACTTTGTTACAGAAATTTATAACCAGGTTTTTAATAGCAGTCAAAGTATTAGTGAGTATAATAGAAACTTTAGTAGAAGAACAGTGAGACTAGACCACAAAATGAATCTAGATTTATATGGCGATTTGTGGAGTTAAGGAACCCAGTACATGGTTGGAACTGTTTTACTATCAGATTTAGGCTGTTAGAAAATGTATGTTTATAATTTCATTTTCCGTTAATTGGGTTAATTGAAAAGTATGTGAACTGGTAATTTATTTTTGGAGTACTTCTATATAATGTTTACGACAAACTATGATGATGTTATTAGCAGCCTTATCAGAGTTTGTTTTATATTTGAAAGGAACCAGCAAACGACAACAGTTTTCTGTGTTCGAAATTTGTCTTTTTTTTGTCGAGTTTGTATTTTTTTTACTTTTCTTTCTGTGTTTTGTTTTTATTTTTTTCGTATTTTGTGGGTTTTTTCTTTCTTACTTTTTTCTTTCTTTCCTTTTGCTTCTTTTATTGAAAGAGATGACAAAAAAAAATGTTTCTCATTAATAGTGAAAGGATTTGGAGTAAATGCACATGAGAGAAAATCTCTTAAAATATACGTTAAATCAATGGAACAACGCTTTTGTTAATGTTCTCCATCTTGAAGTCAGCAAAAGGCCTTCAACAATGAGCTTTGCTCACACTTCACAGTTCCAAATCGGATAGGATAAACAAAATATGATTGTGTATAAGTTTAGTTCTGTTTTGAAGGGAACCTCCAAGGAATAAACTGCTAGTTGATTGGATCATCAAATAGTTTTTAACTTCAAAAGGAAGTGTTTATAAATTGGGTCTAATTTTAAAGTAACTATTAAAAGATGTATGTGTCCAACTTTGGTTCCTATGTGAAAAGGACCGGCTAAGGAGATTGTTTCTGAGATTTGTTTTGATTTGCAAAAGACAAACTAGAGCCTGTATAGCTCACCTGGCCCATTACTGACATAAACTGCATCACAAATTACCTCAATATTAAAATGTATCATTTTTTCTAGACGTTTCAAAGGAGAACTTAGACGTGGTATCCCATAGGGTCCAATTTTAAACTATGTGCCCGCTGGCGGCCATCTTGGATGAGGTGCAGACTTGTCAGACATATTTTTAAAGAAGACCTCTAAATGCGACCAGGTTTGATTCCAACTGACCAAGTATATTCAAAGAAGAAGGTATTTTCCCCATAGGGTCAAATGTTAAGCTATGTTCCCCGCTAGCGGCCATCTTGGAATAGATGTGGACTTACCATACACATTCTTCAATGACGACTAACTATGGACAGTTGTCACCGAGTATGTTTCCAATTGGGCAAGTAGATTAAGTGGTTTCCATGGTAATTGAAAGCTCCACTACCCATTACAACCCATTTCAGACCACCCATCAAAAAAATTGGGAGAGGTTTCCCCTTATAATCCAGGTGATACATATTGCTGAAATCAAAACATTCAAAGTCCCCCTTTAAAAAAATACAACAGGGATTCCCCTTATAATCTAGTTTATACATATTTCTGAAATTGTGAAGAAAAATATGTAATGGAAAACATTTTTTCAAAGATTCGGAGTTCTGGTTTGGTTTCTATGGCAACTGAAAACTACTATCTATTACAACCATTTCAGACCACCATCCAAAAATATTGGGCAGGGGTTCCCCTTATAATTCAGGTAATATGTATTGCTGAAATCAAAAATTAATCTTTGAGTCTCAGGAAATTTACAAAAAAAAATCAGAACACACACATGTATTTTTTTTCATCTAAGATTTTATTTAGAAGACTTTTAGAAATATTGAATACTTTATACTTTCATACTTTATACTTTTGTACTGTATTGCTATGACTCTAACGAGTCTTTTGTCTGCAAATAAAGATTTAGTATTTATTACCTCCCTTTTCTTAATTTTGAGTTTCATTTTATCTAATTTCTAAAATAATGGCACCCGAAAAAAGTGGTGAACATAATTAGAACTATTAAATGAATTGAATATCTTCTAGTAATATAAAGAGTACTTTTTTATGAGCAATAAATCTTTTTTAGCTATTTTTGTTAATAAATAATACTAAATATGTGATTTTAGGATTTATTTCCTAATATGAATGAAATGTTATATTCTATTGTTAGAAGTTGTGACCTTGACCTTTGTGGCACAACCCTAAAAATCATTAGGGTTCCTCTTCTGGTCATGTCTATACAAGTTTCATTTCGATGTGTAACATGGTTCTGGAGATATTGTGCGGAAACGGATAAAATGTCAAAAATTTGTTCTATTTTTAGCAGATTTTGACCTTGACCTTTGTTGCACAAACCTAAAAATCAATAGCGTTCCTTCTCTAATCTTAAGTCATGTCTATGCAAAGTTTCATTTAGATATGACATGTGATTCTCAAGATATTATGCGGACACCAACAGTTGACGCCCAGACATGGACACCCAGACACCGTTAATCAATTTATAAGTTCCATTTTGTCGCAACTCTGCTAAAAATATAGTGCTTGACACACTGAACATTTTTGCATTTGAATCTTAACCTCTTTTTCAAACTGTTTTTGAAATATAAGGCAAAATGTATTAAATTACGAGAATTTGACCATTAAAGGGCAAAAACTCCTATATCTGTATTCAGATTTTCTTCATAATTTCCAGATGGGTAGAGCTTGATATGCTAAACATTTTTGCAATTCAAAGTTGACCTCTCTCTGTATAGTTTATTTGATAAAAAAATAAAAAATGTTAAAATTTAGAAAAATTTTCGGAAAAGGGACAATAACTCCAAAATGGGTGATCAGATTTCCTTCAAAATCGCAGGGCAGGTAGATCTTGTCATGCTGATCACTTTTATCTATGTCAGATTTTTAATATCTGTAACGGTTTTTGAGTTTCTGCAAAAAACGGCAATTTACCCTATGTGCTATTTTTAGTAACGACAGTCATGTTGTTTGGTCCTCGGACTCATAGGATAAGCCATGTTGTTTGGTCATCGGACTCATAGGATACAATTTTGAAACAGCATACACTGGTGACTATTCAGGCCAAGTTTGGTTGAAATTGGTTCAGTTGTTTCAGAGGAGAAGATTTTTGAAAAAGTTTACGACGGACGGACGGACAGACGGACGACGGACTCCAAGTGATGGCAAAAGCTCACCTGACCCGGAGGTGAGCTAAAAAGGAAAAAATTTCGAAGTTTGGTTCCAATTTGAAAGGGACCACAAAAGGATCACTGTTGAAGCTTGGTTCCAATTTAAAAGTACCATCAGGAATAATGTTGTCCAAGTTTTTTTTTTACAATTTACAAATAACCATCAAATAGGTATTTTGTTAATGTTTGGTTCCAATTTGAAAGTGACCTAAAGAACAATAGTGGCAAGGTTTGGCTTTTGTTTAGAAGGGACCTCCAAAAGACAAATGTTTCTTAGTTTTTCTTTAAATTTTAAATGGACCAACACAATATAGTTGTGTCCAAGTTTGGTTTTATTTGAAAAGGAACACCAAATAACAATCAGATTCCAAGTAAGTTGGAAGGACTAGAAAAGGACGTTTTGAATTTTAGAAGAAAAAGCTTGGTTCCAACTTTGATATTGACAACAAAAAGACATTTATGTATAAGTTTGATTCCTATTTGAAAGTTACCACCAAAGGATAATATTAAAAGTTTGGTTCTTATTTGAATAGGACACAAAAGGACAAAGTGTCCAGCTTGGTTGTATTTTGAAAGGGACCTCTTAAGGACACTTGTTTAAGTTTCTTTAGGCATTATTGAAAAGGAACCACCAAGTGACAACTAAATCCAAAAACTATTTTTAAAGGGATTACAAAGAAAAATGTTTCTCTTTAACAATGAAAGGATATGGAGAAAATTCACATGAGACAAAGTCCTTAAATTACAGGGTAAAACCAAGAAATGGATCAACGCTTTTATTGTTATTCTTCATCTTGAAGTCACCATAAGGTCTTCAACAATGAGCTTTGTTCACACTTCATAGTTCCAATTCGGATAGGACAAACCAAATATGATGGTGTCTAAATTGAGTTCTGTTTTGAAAGGGACCTCCCATGCAGTAATAGACTGCTAGTTGATAAGATCATCAAACAGTTTTTAATTTCAAAAGGAAGTGTTGCTCAATTTGGGTCCAATTTTAAAGTAACTATCAAGGATATTTGTATCCAAGTTTGGTTCCAATTTGAAAAGGACCGCCAAAGGCGATTTTTTCTGAGATTTGAGATGATTTGAAAAGCACCACAAAAGAAAAATTCCCGGCCCCTGAATCGGTTTTCAGGGCTAGGGAATGCCCTGTCTATTCGGGGTAGTCAGGTCATAATACAGAAAGCCTGACCGCGAACATTGTAGCAAAACTGTGCGGAGAAACGCAAAGCTCCATGCAATATAAAGACCCCTTCTATATTTCTCTAAAGAGAGCGGAAGCATGGGTGTCGTATGGAATGTTAAATTTCCTGCCCCTACCCATTTCTCCCCTTTTCTAGTGGCAATCAAAAGTCGTTGCCGGTTGTCCCTTTCTTTCTTTCTTCTTTTACTTACAATTTTTTGAATTGATTAACTTGTTCTCGTACTGATAAAGCTGAAATATTGCTCATTGGACGTTAAACTCTAACTAATCAATCAATCAAAAGAAAACCTGTTTCGAAGTTTGGTTCGAATTTGAAAGGGACACAAAAGGAACATTGTTGAAGTTTGGTTTTAATTTAAAAGGACCATCATAGATAATGTTGTTTTTAACTATTTAAAAATGACCATAAAATAAAAATTGTGTTAATGTTTGGTTCCAATTTGAGAGGGGTCCAAAGAAGAGGGGCGGAAGGACTTTTTACGGGACGTCGGGATCACATTTAATTCATCGGGAATTCGGGATTAACGCTTAAATCTTGGTTCAAATTTGAAATGGACAAACAAAATACAATTGTGTTCCAGTTTGGTTTTATTTTAAAGGCACTACCAAAAACCAAAAAAGTTGAAAGAACCACAAAGGACAACTGCGTCTAAGTTTTGAATTTTAAAAAAAAAGGTTTGGTTCCAATTTGAGAGTGACAATTGTGTGTATGTTCGGTCCCTATTTGAAAGTTGCCACAAATGGATAATATTCAAAGTTTGGTTATAATTTGAAAGGGATGACAAAGGACCATTGTTGCAGTTTTGTAGGAACAGTAAAATATAATTTTGTCTTAGTTGGGTCCCAATTTGAATTTGACTCAGTTTGGTCCCAATTGAAAAAGTTACCATTAAGGACTATTGGGTCCAAGTTTGGTTCTTGTTCGAAATTGATCTTCAAAATGCTTCTTAAGTTCCTATATAAAACTGACCACCAAAAAAGAACATTCTCTCAAGTTTTGTTCCTCTTTGAAAGGGACCTCAAAAGAACAAATGTTCGTTTCCAAGTTTGGTTCTTATTTGAAAGCGGCCACAAAGGAAAAATTGTTGAAATTTGGTTCCAATTGAACAGGACAAGCAAGGATAATGTTGCTTCTAAGTATTGTTCTAATTTGAAAGGTACGTCAAAAGGATAAAAAGTTTCAAAGTTTGATTGTAATTTGAAAGGGACCGTCAAAAGTCTTTTTTTCCCAGTCTTGTTCTTTTTTAAGGGACTATCAAAGGACACTTGTTTCTAAGTTTGGTTCTATCTGAAAGGGACCACCAAAGGGACCAAAAAATGAACGGTTGTCGAAGTTTGGTTCCAATTTGAAATCAAATGTTTCTTCGTTTGGTACTTATTCGAAAAGTGACCCCGAATGACTATTGTGTCCAAGTTATTGTCTTCTGAAATAATTGTTTCTTGTTTAGGTTCCATGTTTGCTCTATATATTTCAATTATGGTGTACTTCTTCAGGAGAGAAATGTACCACCACATGGCAAATATTTCTACATTTGATTCTGATTTGAAAGGAAGATTGTCAAAGTTGAGAGTGGCCATCAATTGACATTTGCGTTACTGGTTTGGGCTCAAATTTGAAAGGGAACAAAATGACCATTTTCAAATGTGAAAGTGATCATCAAGGTCAATTGTATCTAAGTTTGGTGCTTATACCAGTTATCTAGGTTTGGTGCTTATATTAGTTATCTAGGTTTGGTGCTTATATTAGTTATCTAGGTTTGGTGCTTATATTAGTTATCTAGGTTTGGTGCTTATATTAGTTATTTAGGTTTGGTGCTTATATTAGTTATCTAGGTTTGGTGCTTATGTTAGTTATCTAGGTTTGGTGCTTATGTTAGTTATCTAGGTTTGGTGCTTATGTTAGTTAACTAGCTTTCGTGCTTATGTTAGTTATCTAAGTTTGGTGGTTATATTAGTTATCTAAGTTTGGTGGTTATATTAGTTATCTAGGTTTGGTGCTTATGTTAGTTATCTAGGTTT
>MJUU01016171.1:31088-45878 GCA_002080025.1 Modiolus philippinarum | reverse complement strand
TGTATCTTTCAGTTTTTGAGGATATTGCACTCAAAGCTGGCAACAGGTAAAAAAAACTCCATTCATCTAACATACAACTCTAAGGCGGGGGACCTTCAGCACTGCTCTATTTTTAAAATATTCATATTTTTCGATTTTATTTCCAAAACTATAGAAGATGAAGATTAAGTGTAAAATCTTGAAATGTTTGCCATGCTGATTCGACTTTAAAACTTGTATTGAAAATAGTTTGTTGAGCGCCATTTTCAAGATGGCTGCCAAAAAAGGCGGGAAAATTCAACATTGTCCGATTTCAATGAAATTTGGTTTCCAAATAGATATTGATGTCACAACTTCAAAACAGATGTTGAAAATTGTTCGTTGACCGCCATTTTAAAAATGGCCTCCAAAAAATGCGGGAAAATTCAACATTGTCCGATTTTAATGAAATTTGGTTTCCAAATAGGTATTGAGGTTGCAACTTCAAAACTGATGTCAAAAATTGTTTGTTGACCACCATTTTTAAAAGGGCTGCCAAAAAAGGCGGGAAAATTCAACATTGTCCGATTTCAATGAAATTTGGTTGCCAAAAAGGTATTGATGTCACAACTTCAAAACAGATGTTAACAATTGTTCGTTGACCCCCATTTTCAATAGTCGCCAAAAAATGCGGGAAAATTCAACATTGTCCAGTTTCAATGAAATTTGGTTTCCAAATAGGTATTGATGTTGCAACTTCAAAACCAGTGTTGAAAATTATTTGTTGACTGCCATTTTCAAAATGGCCACCAAAAAAGGCGGGAAAATTGTTTGTTGACTGCCATTTACATAATGATGTCTCTGTTTCAAAACTGGTGTCTAAAGTGGTCCTAAGCAAGAGCGTTTTTTGTCAATAAAGCCCAACAAAGAAAAATAGTACAACATGATCAGACTTTAAATACTGTTCAAGATATTGGTTTTGTTTGTATTACTAAAGTTTGAGAGACTGATGATCAACTGTTTAACTTACAATGTTACCACGATTGTGGCAACTGAAAGCCAGGTGAGCGATAAAGGCTCCTGGGAGCCATAGTTATTTTCCATGTGTATAGAAGTAGCGTATGTGAAAATTTCGCAATATTGTAATGCACATAAAAAATATTTGTAAATGTTTTTTAGCTCACCTGGCCAAAGGCCATGTGAGCTTTTGCCATCACTCGGCGTCTGTCTATCTGTCCGTTAACTTTTATTCAAAGATCTTCTCCTCTGAAACTACTGGGCCAATACTAGCCAAACTTGGCCTGAATCATCACCAGGGTATGCTCTTTCAAGTTTGTGATTTTTATGTCAGTAGACCAAACAACATGGCCGCTGATACTAAAAATAGAACATAGGGGGTAAATTGCTGTTTTTTGCAAATTACTTGAAAACCATTATAGATATCAAAATTTGACAGGAGTAAAAATGATCAGCATGATGAGATCTACCCACTGTGCAATTTTGGAGAATATCCGTTTACCCGTCTTGGAGTTATTGCCCCTTTTCCGTAAAATTTTCAGTTTTTCGTTACTTCTGGTCTGATATATTGAAATTGATAGAAAGTAGAAGTGAAGAGTATATAACAAAAATGGTCAGCATAGTAAGATCTACATGTCCTGCAATTTTGAAGAAAGTCTGACAACCCACATAGGAGTTATTGCGGCTTTTTCTTTGAATTTTCACAATTTTTGAACGTTTTTACTTTCATTTCAAAAACTGTTTGAGATAAAGGTTAAATGTGAATTGCAAAAGTGTTGTGGTTTTCCAGAACTACAATTTCTACATATGTCCAGCAGGTTCGCATCTCATCCAAGATGGCCACCAGTGGGGAAGATAGTTTAACATAGGACCCTATGGGAAATGCATTCAAAGATCTTCTCCTCTGAAACCACTGAGCCAATGGGGACCAAATTTTGTCACAATAGTCCTTGGGTGGTCCCCTTTAAAGTTTGTGATTTTTGCATTTGTACCTCATCCAAGATGGCTGCCAGCGTGGAGCAAAGTTTAACATAGGGACCCTATGGGAAATGCATTCAAATGTCTTCTCCTCTGAACCCACTGAGCCAATTGGAACCAAACTTGGTTACAAGAGTCTTTAGATGTTTTCCCTCAAAGTTTGTGATTTTTATGTTCATACCTCATTCAAGATGGCCGCCAGCAGGGAACATAGTTGAACATAGGGACCCTATTGGAAATGCATCCAAAGATCTTCTACTCTGAAACTACCAAGCCAAATTGAACCAAACTTGGTCACAATAGTCCCTGGGTGGTCCCCTTTAAAGTTTGTGATTTTTACGTTCTTACCTCATCCAAGATGGCCGCCAGCGTGGAACATAGTTTAAGATAGGGACTCTATGGGAAATGCATTCAAATGTCTTCTCCTCTGAACCTACTGAGCCAATTGGAACCAAACTTGATTACAATTGTCTTTGGGTGATCCCTTCCAAAGTTTGTGATTTTTAGTTTGTACCTCATCCAAGAATGAAAATCTAACATCTGCTGAACTGATTTATAGTATGAATGGGTGGTCTATAGGTGACAATGAATAAAACCAGTGACCAGGTGAGCGATACAGGCTCATGTGAGCCTCTAGTTAAAAAGTAAATCAGAAAAAAAAATATATCTCAATGTTTACCATACATTTTACAGATCCAAAATCTTGTATATAGTTAAAAAGTTAGGTGACAATGAATAAAACCAGTGACCAGGTGAGCGATACAGGCTCATGTGAGCCTCTAGTTAAAAAGTAAATCAGTAAAAAAAAATATATCTCAATGTTTACCATACATTTTACAGATCCAAAATCTTGTATATAGTTAAAAAGTTATCAAAAGATAGAAAATTATGTTCCAATACTATACAGTGGTATTTCTTTAGCTTTGCCAACCAAAAATGCTTATTTGCATATGTAAATTAGATTTTGTGACTTGCGGAAGCTCCTATTGAAGTTCATAGTTGCCAAACAATACAGATTGCCCGAAATGTTTCCGAAACATAGAGGCCGTTTCCACATTCCTGATTTAAGCCTGTCCATACCAGATTGATCCTTCAATTAAAAAATAATAATTTGACTAAGAAAATGTTGAAATTAGTTTTGAATGAATTATTGGCACATGTCAAAAATGATGTTCCCTTATCCTGAAAGTAATTTGGCTTTAATATATGTCCTGTATCAGATGTATGAAATTTTAAATTCAACATTTATAGAAAAGTGATTAATATGTTAACTGGAAGCAAACTATGTATGGTTTTGTTTCTAAACTAAAGTAAATCATGTCAGAGCTAAGAAACGCTGTGTTTTACAAAAAAATCGAAGCAGGGAAGGTGGTAATATATCAATTTGTAATTGTTAAATCCAATGTGGATGAATACCATGCACGGTGCAACTTTTGGATTTTTGGTATATGCATTGGGCCCGATGTTTGAAACGGCATTGAATGACATGTGTCATCAGACTGACAGGCGTAAAATATTGAGTCAAAATCGGCGACTTCATCATATTTAATTAATGTTTTTAATTAAGCCAAACTGATACATGTATCCTGTCTTTGTATCGGTACCTTTGTAAGGTGGTCCCTGAAGATTTTCATTTATTCTGCAAAACAATTGCAATTTCTGCATTTACAATGGCCTAATTCTGGATTTTTGATAAGTAAGGAATGGCAACTGTGGAAGTTTACTTTTGTTTTAGGTTATGGCAAATTACATTCCCCCCATTGTTATGCTCATATGCATAGATGCCAACCCCTTTTAGCCTCAATCAGTAACTATCAACTGATTTTTCTGTAATTTTGGTCTTTTTTCAGTAATCATCAAAAAATATTTCTATTTACTGAATCTATATCACTGAGTGGTTGCAAAATAATTACAGAATATCTTAATCTTGTACAGGATGTAATGTTTTCAAAAATCATGCATTGTTGATCTGTTGTGACCAATAGAATATTTTGTTACGTTTGTGGTGTGTAGCCCTGATAAGTTTAAGACAGATAGACAGATTGTTACAGTGAAAACTATACACCCTTCAAATGTTTGTCTAAACAATCATACCGTCATCTTGTTCGACAATAATTTGAATTCATCTTTACACTGGGGACGATTTAAATAGTCAGTGCCATTCTTTGAAATATCCTGCGTGGAAACGTTAGCCTTTCATTTACTTTTTTTGCAGCAGACGGCCTTCAGACTACGTTGTGACAAGGCTGGCAACATTCAACTTCTCAGGAATAGATAAGTCTACTGAAACCACATGGAAAAGGTCCGAGAAACCTGAAAGCAACATTCGTTTTGTAATTTAGGAAACCGGTTCGGAATGGCAACAAAAGAAATCTGCGTTTTGCAAACTTGAACAGTGGCGATCAAAAATCCGTAACAATTAGAGTAATGAGCGTAATGCCGTAATTTTGCCCACCTAAATCCATGAAAATTACAGAAAATCGGTAAGGGTTGGCATCTATGTCATATGGGCCCCTTTGATTGGGAAATAAAGAATTTGTTTGTATTCTTGCAGGGGAAATAAAAATAGATTTGTCTTACAGATGCATATACCGTATTCCTCGTATTAAGAGCACCCCTGTCGCTATAACACCCCCACCCCTAATTTCGTTTGAAATCCTTAAGCGCCCCCTCAAAATTTCAACTAGAAATCATAATTTACGTATTTATTTTGTACATTTTCCGTCATTGATTTGTTTTTCGTCGATTGTGCATGTGTATGTATCTAAATTTCTGGTTGTAAACAATCGAGTTATCATGTTTTTCGTTTCATTTCGGTACAAACAACTGCTCAGCATTATTTTTTACGCCTGTTTGTCAAAGATTTCGATAGTTGAAGCATTTTTACATTGATTACATCGTGTACTTAAGAAAGATCGAAGAATTTCGTTTAAAGAGCTTCGTTTTGGAACCCGGTTTTGATCCTACTTATTAAGAGCCCCCTTTTCGAATTTTCTAAGCACCAATACAAGGAATACGGTATGTACCATTACTAAGACAAGACACTCCTTCATAAACCTTACATTGTCTTTATTATAACTTTACAGATGTTGGAGAGCATGGTGAAGAAGCCTCGTCCAACAAGGGCTGAAACAAGTGATGTAGCTAATGCTGTACTTGATGGTGCTGATTGTGTCATGTTGTCAGGGGAAACTGCCAAGGGAGACTACCCATTAGAGGCTGTCAAGATTATGCATAAGGTTGATTTGCTACTCATTATGTAAAGGAAAATTCATGGCTTAGCCTATGTATGATTTTAATATAAATAGAGCTAAAGTATTTTTTTTTTTATGCCCCGCCCACGAATGTGGAAGGGGCATATAGTGTTACCCTTGTCCGTCCTTCCGTCCGTCCGTACGTCCGGTTAAGTTTTGCATTTAAGTCAATTTCTCAGAAACTGTAAGGTATAAAACAATGATAGTAGACCAGTAGGTAGATCTTGGATAGTACTACATAGTTCACTAGGCAGTTTGATACTTTGACCTTTATTTCATGATTGAGTGACTCTGGTTAAGTTTTGTGTTAAAGTCCATTTCTCAACAACGACATGTTATAGGACAATGATGTTTCATCAAATTAATTGCCTTGATGAGTACTACCCAAATCATTGACAATTAGGTGGCTTTGACCTACATTTTACGCTTCAGTGACTTTGGTTAAGTTTTGCGTTAAAGTCCATTTCTCAACAACTACACATTATAGGACAAGGATGTTTCATCAAATTAATTGCCTTGATGAGTACTACCCAAATCATTGACTTTTAGGTGGCTTTGACCTACATTTTATGCTTCAGTGACTCTGGTAAAGTATTGCGTTAATGTCCATTCCTCAACTACACATCATAGGACAATGATGTTTCATCAAATTAATTGCCTTGATGAGTACTACCCAAATCATTGACAATTAGGTGGCTTTGACCTACATTTTATGCTTCAGTGACTTTGGTTAACTTTTGCATTTAAGTCTGTTTTTCAACGACTATGTATTGTAGCATCAGGATATTTCATTGAAACATTCATCTATTGAAGAACTACAAGTTCCACTAACAATTGGGTGTTGATGACCTACATTTTATGCATGAATGACTTCGGTCAAATTATGAGTTCAAGTTTTGCGATAAATTTATTGGCGGGGCATCCATGGCTTACAGACACATTTTCTAGCTTTCACTGTCACAGGTTCAGATCATACTAAGTAAAAATTAGTTCTGTTTCCCTCTAGATGCACTATATTCTACACAGCTCCCAAAGTAATTTGTTTGTAACATTAGTTTTCTGTTTACCAATTTATTCTAAACATAAGTAGTTCTAGATTTAATAATCACCACAGGTTCCACTCCGAACCATCCTGATCTTTGTTAGAGTCTACTAACTTAAAATTTATTGATTTAATAGCCCTCTCGTCTCCAATGTGTAACAATGGCTATGTTGCATTATCCAATAGGAGGGAAATTTATAAATATTATAGTAACATGTTAGGATAGCATCCCAATGATGCAGATTAAAATTTTATAAATCTCCCTCAAAAGCTTCCAACAATATAAATGTCAGATCTCCCTGAAAAATGGGAGCTGGAGATCTGCTATACAGAAAGTTAAGATGGTCAAATACAAAAAAATGATTGTTGAATGTGACTATTAAAAATTACAAGTCACTAACCCAGTTGGATAGTGAAAATTTTACCTTTTGAACATGGAATCTTCTGTTAAGACTAGTAAAATTGATTGTGCTATTACTACACAAGACTTTCAGAAAGTTTTTGGTACAGACTGTCAATACAACCCTTACAAATTCAGAGATGAACTCATAGTATTTAGTGCAGCCTGGCAGCCTTAATTCCCTTTCTTATGTGCTCATTCCCATCATTGAAAAATCTTAGTAGTCTTAACATTTTTATTCCCCCAGATCTTTAGATCTGTGGCATATTGTTTTTGCCCTGTCTGTCTGTATGTATGTATGTCTGTCTGTCTGTCTGTCTGTCTGCAACTTTAACCTGGCTCATAACTTTTAAACCAGATGTGATAGGACCTTCATATTTGGTATTTGTATTGATCATGTGAAGCCTAACCTCATTATGCAAATTTCACTAAGGTCAGGTCAAAGGTCAAGGTCACAGAGGTCAAAAGGTCAAAATCTAGATTTTGCTATAGCTATAGCTCGTTAATTGCAATTGATATAGGCTTGATATTATACATGTGAATAGATCTAGTGAAGCTTAATACAAATCTACCAAAAAAATTTGGGTCAGGTCAAAAGGTTAAGGTCACTGAGTGCTAATTTGAAAACTTTAACAAAAACTTTAACATTGCCTATATCTTTTCAACCAGATGTGATAGGACCTTCATATTTGACCTGTATATTGTTCATATGAAGCTGAACAGCATTATGCAAATTTTACTAAGGTCAGGTCAAAGGTCAAGGTCAGTGAGTGAAAATTTGAAAACTTTAATATTGCCTATATCTTTTCAACCAGATGTGATAGGACCTTCATATTTGGACAGTATTTTGATCATATAAAGCTGAACACCATCATACATACTTCATTAAGGTCAAGGTCACAGAGGTCAAAAGGTCAACATCTAGATTTTGCTTTTAGCGTGTTAATTGCGATTGCAAGAGGCTTGCTATTCTATATTTGGATAGATATAATGGAGCTTAGTACAAATGTCTACTTAACCTTAATATCTAGTGATTGTAATTTTAGCAAGTTTGTATTGTAGACATGGTTGCTGCCGGGGGCATAGTGTTTCACAAACACATCTTGTTTTTAAATCGAAATTTGGGGTTCCATCTCTATATGGTGTTTTGACTCTTAAAGTCAGTGTACCTGAAAGAAACACAATTGTGTTTAAATGTGTTGATTAAGGGGGACCAATTTGAAAAAGGGTAAAATCATCTCTGAAATTAGTTTGACTATAATGAAATATTAAAAACTTTGTATTTTGAACAGATATGTAGAGAAGCTGAGTCTGCTGTATATCACAGTCAGTTGTTTGAAGAATTAAGAACACATACACCAACACCAACAGAACCTACTCATACTGTTGCCATAGCAGCCGTAGAGGCATCATTTAAATGTAGGGCTGCAGCAATTATTGTGATAACCACTTCTGGAAGGTTTGTTACATAATGTGATTTGTCTTAGTTACAAAATTTGTATGAGTATACTGATAATAGTGCAAATAGGTGTAATCTTTCTGCCTAAGAAGGAGATATGATAAGACTTGGCCCTAAATTAAGATTTTCATACATTATTGAAAACATATGAATTTCTCATAACAATTGAATGAATATATAACATAATTAAAATACCTCTGATTTTTGCAATAGACTTTAAACAAAATGAAAAAAATATAAAAATCTTTAAAATTTTGTAGCAATTACACTGCAAACTAGATTCTAGCTTTGTTTGTCCTTCTAATAATTAAGGGAATCTTGGTTCAGTTATCATATTTCTATATTTTATGTTTCACATCATACACAAACTATAGGTAGGAGGGGGGTATTTATATTCCTATAAAGGACAATTCTAGTTTCATTAGATTCACCTGTAAGATACAAAGTGGATACTACAAAACAACATGCTACATTAAAGCACATTTAAAAACTGTCTTTGAAAGTTTGAAAAATAATTGCTTTGAATGAAATTGGATAATAATAATAAACCTCCCCCCTCCCACAAATAAAGTTTATGAGGTATACAGGATGAGATATGCAAACAAAGTTTTTGGGGGTATATAGGAATCATGTCTGTCTGTCTGTCTACACTTCTTGTAAGCGTAACTCCTCATAAACCACTCGAAGGATTTTGATGAAACTTTACACAAAGGAAGGACACTATATGGAGATGTGCATGAAGGAATATGATTGTTTTCTGAAACCAGGCAGAGGGGAGATAATTCAACTTTGAGTTTTCATTGATTCCATCTGCATAGATTTCCTCGTAAGTGCAAGTTCTCCTAAAGCACTTGAAGGATTTTGATGAAACTTTACCCAAAGGAAGGACACTATTCGGAGATGTGAATGAAGGAATACAACTATTGTCCAAAACCAGGAAGGTGAGGTAATTCAACTTTTGAGTTTTCATTTCTTCCATCTGCACAGATTACCTCATAATCTAAACTCCTCTTAAACCAATGGAAGGATTTTGATGAAACTCTACACAAAGGAAATCACTATGTAGAGATTTGTATTGAGGAATACAATTATTGTTTTCATTGATTCCATCTGCAGTGATTTCATACTGCACAAAATATACCAAAAAGGGAACCTTAAGAGAAAGAAGGCATGCTTAGTATTTAATGTTTTATGCCTAAGTATTAAGAAATGAAAATCTTCATAATGCAGAAATTTTAAGCGAGTAGGGCTTTCACAAATTACTTGATTTTGCCCAACCTAAATGTACAAACAGCTCAGAATATTCATTTGTCTATTGAAATTGGATGTACCTCCTGTTTTACTATATTATGAAATCTTGGTAAGGAAATGAGAGTTTATAAAGTCATTTAGTATTGGCTTTGTGTGATAAACCTAGGGAAAAATGTAAGTGTAGAAGATTATGTTGCTGATAATTCTATTAAGGGTCTGTTGTATACAATAAAACTTAATTTCACATGACATGTCTGCAAGGTTTCATTTTTCATTGTATTGAAAAAAATCCAAACATGTTAAAATATTATAAAACTTTAATCTTTTGTCCCCATTTACCCAGTCTTGTACATGTATGTCCCACAGGCACACTAACATTATCTGACAAGCAATATTTACTGGTTGTATTAAAGTATATTCAATATATAGGTTTTTTGGATCACAAAGATTTTAATGTCAGATTAGGAAAAAAATCCTTATTCAACAAAGTGTTAACATAAAAATGAAAAATGTAGATTCTTAACTTTCCTCTTGAAAATGTTATAGCATGTGGGCAAATTGTTTTTTGTTTTTGTTTTTGTTTTTTTACCAAATTAGTGAAAAAAGCTATAGAATTTGAATAAAATCAATGAAACATCCCATAAAATACTTGTAGTAATCTTGATGTTTTTTCAGAAACTATGCAATCAAATTGAAAAAAAAAAACTGAAAAGGAGTCAAACTCACAATGTTCACCATTATAATTAATTGCACACATACCTTCAAAATTGCAGTCATTGTCAAAAAACTGTAAAATTGGAAACTCAAATTGGATGAAACTTTACAGAAAGGTTGACTGGCACCCAAAGAAATGATTGCTGCTCAGATTTTTCAAAATGCCTACCATTGCCATGGAGACTGAAAAACACAGGAAATTAAAAGTGCCTGAAATTGGTTGAAGCTGTACAGAAAGGTTGCCCAGCACCCATGGAAATTATTTTTTTGGTTCATAATTTTTAAAATGGCCACAATTATCAAGGAAATTGTTAAAAAAAAAGGCAGGGAAATCAAAACTATTACCAAGAAATTATACTTAGTTTTAACCTTGCCAGTAGCAGGTCACCCTGGAGTCTGTTACAGCCTTATGTTTGGAAAAGAGATTCAAGTTTTCAAATTAATGTTTTTTTCTTCTTTTATTTTCTTAAATTAGATCTGCACATCTGATGTCAGCATATCGTCCAAGATGCCCTATACTTGCCATTACCAGAAATGCACAGACTGCCAGACAGGGACATCTGTGGCGTGGAGTCTTTCCTATACATTATACCGGTAAGTTAAAATCCCCTCCTCCCAAAGTTAGTATGTGACAGGTTTAGAGCTTAGATTTATTGTGGTGGTGTAAACTGTGATGCATGTATCTTTTACTGGTGATTCAGAAATTATACACAATGTTTTAATTAAAGTTAAAATTTTTATTTAAAGAGTTGTTTCAAACTGAGCTCTTTTTCAAAATTTAGAAACTTTTAGTTATCTGGGAGAAAGAAGAAAAGCAGAGAAAAGGTTTTCAAAATATCATAATTAAAAGATAAACTGATGGACCAAAGGAAACACATTATGAAATAAGAAATTGACAAGAAATAAAAAAAAAATCATAGTTTTTTTCCCTTTCCAAATAAATACAACGTATATTTTCTGTAATTACATATCCAGTACATATTAGTTTAGAGCCTTGGTTTGATGTTGTGAAATTGCATGATCGTGTCTATAGCTTTGGGTTATTTACAAGATGTTGAAACACGCCTAATTTGTTTCTGTGCTTTATTCAAAACTTGATTTCTTAATTTTTGGCATATGCTTCATTCAAAAGTTTGATTTAACCATAGTTCCTTGACGTCAGATTCATAAGATGTACTGACATGTAAAATTGAGATAATTTAGTTATTCATGTCAAAAAGGAAATATCACTTCATTTGCAAAAAAAAAAATTAGTGATGTATGCAAATAGACAAGGTGATATAAGACTTTTAAAGACATTGCTAAAAATTTCATAGTGAAGCAAATTTTGGAGATAATCTTTGGGATCTTTGTGTTTTCTTCCATAACCAATATTTGATTGTGTTATAACATTTGCTGAATTATTAAAATCAGGTGCTGTCAACTGCTCTTTAAAAATTTGAATTTTGAGTCTTTTCTCACCTCCTCTTTTGTTTACCCAGTTGCATTACAAGCTAGTGAATTATAGGCAAAAGCCATGTTATGATTGCTAACGCTTCTATCAGCAAATAATATGCTTTTCAAATGCAAATATCTTTGCTTAATTCTTTTATAATCACTAACACAGTTACAGTAAAGAAACCTTGATTTGTAAATCTACATGTAATATGACATTTCTATTATTAATTTCAAATTTCAAATGAAAAATTTGGACAAGTCAATAACTGTGAGTTTATTTTGTACCAGATGTCACAGGTGAGAAACTTGGGATACTTCGGGATCTAAATTATATAGAAGATATTAGTTTGTTTTGTTTGCAGTACTCAGAATATGTTGCATCAGTTGAGTTTAGCATTTCAGTTCTTCATGCAAGAAAGAGATCTTGAAGTATGAGCAGTCTGGGGATACAACTTACCAGCTTAAGATTACGATTTTATCTCCAAATGATTGTGCATGTGACATTTATTTAATTTAAAAAAAGAAGGAAACTTTAGCTTACTCATACATGAAAAAATTAAAATCAATCTGAAATAGGGAGCACAAATAACAAAATTGTTAAATTCAGTGGTGTAAAATTGCTTCAGAAAGAACATGTTATCACCTGAAGAGCCAAAAAATGGCAATATAAAATAAGGGAGATAACTCTCGCAAACTTATGTCAAATTGATTTTTAGGTCATCTGACCCAAAAGGTCAGTGTGAGCTATTGCCATCACTTGGCGTATGTTGTCCGTCCGTCTGTTAACTTTTCACATTTTCACCAACCTCTCTGAAACCACTGTAGAAAATTCAACCAAACTTTACAGGAATGATGTATGGAAGATCCTTAACAAAGATTGCTCATTTCGTTCCGATACGCCAAAAAACATGGCTGCCAGCATGGAACTTTTATTTAACATTGGACCCTATGGGAAAAACATCATTTTCATCAACTCCTCTGAAACCAATGAAGAAAATTCAACCAAACTTTACAGGAATGATGTATGGAAAGTCCTTTACAAAGATTGCTCATTTCGTTCCGCTCCGACAAAAAACATGACGTCCGATGCGGAACTATGGGAAAAACATCATTTTCATCAACTGCTCTGAAGCAAACTATACAGGAATGATGTATGAAAGGTCTTTTACAAAGATTGCTCATTTCATTCTGAATAAAATAACATGACTGCCAGCGCAGAACATATATTTAACATTAGACCGTATGGGAAAAACATCATTTTCTTCAACTCCTCTTCTAAACCACTGAAGCAAATTCAACTAAACTATACAGCAATAATGTATAGAAGGTCTTTTAGAAAGATTGCTCATTTTGTTCTGACCCAACAAACACCATAGCTGCCAGCACGGAACTAATATTTAACATTGGACCCTATGGGAAAAACATCATTTTTATCTACTCATTGGAAACCAATAAAGCAAATTCAACCAAACTTTACAGGAATGATGTATGGAAGGTCCTTCACAAGGATTGCTAATTTCATTTCAATCAGACAAAAAACATGGCCACCATTCTGAACATCTAAAACCTTGCTGTTCAGCATTTTGTCAGGTGAGCGATACAGGCTCAGTCTCTGAGCCTCTAGTTCATTGTGTTTTGCAAGCAGCTTCATATCTTGATCCATAAATCCAATTCATTCATGAATGGAATCTCAGTACATTAAAAACTCATTGACTTTTTTTCATCTAGCTGATTTCAAGATAATTGTTAACTAACAAAGTTCAAATGATTTGGGTCAACATAATTATAAACTTTAAAATGCTATAAATAGATACATGTATATTGTTCATATTGTCTCTAACATTGTTCCCAGTTTATTACGTATATTTCTCACATCGAGATAGTTAAATTTTCACATTTTAAAGTTCGAGGTTTACCCGTGAACTTTGAAATGTGAAAATTTAACTATCGAGATGTGAGAAATTATCGTAATAAACCGGAAAACAATGTTAGAGATTGTTTCTCTAATTTCTACTCAATTTATTTGAAGTAAAGCGATCTCCATAGTGTCCAGCACTATGCCGCCATTTTGTGGCTATCATCGTTGCTATGTGTATCATTGCGCCATTCATTGAAAGGGGTGTTGAATATAATATTTTTGATAAAAACGTTCTTTNAGCTATTATCAAAATTGAATGATGTAGGTCTGTTAAAACCATCTTTCCGTTGCGGGTCCCCAAGTGATGGATAGTTAAACCTCGTCTATGCAGGATATACAGGTCATAATTCGTTAAGTTAAATTTCCTGCCCCTACCCATTTTTGCCCATACGGAAAACCTAAATTGCAAACAATTATCGACATACTGTGCAAAGCAACGCCATGTCCCATGCAATATAGTCCCCTTCTATATTCTCATAGAAGAGAATATTCAGTAGGGGTGGTATGAAAGGCCAAATTTCCTACCCCTCCCTGTTTTACAGTTGTAGTGAAATATTCGGGTCATAACAGTAATTCAGGTCGCGAATCATTTTAGACAAACTGTGGAGAAACTCAACGCCGCATGTAGTTTTAAAAACACTTCTTTATTTGTCGTACGGACTCCGACTTTGTGGAGGTAGTATAGAAGGCTAAGTTTCCTGCCCCTACCCATTTTTCCAATAATCCAAAGGCAGTACAAAATTTGTTACCCGGGTTGTCCGTTTCTCTTTTACATCTTTCATCTTTTACTTATAACTGTGAATTCATTAACTCTTTGTCGCCCTGCTATAGCTGAAATATTGCTCACTTGACGTGTAACTCTAATCAATCAATCAATGAACACAATGATGCGGAGAAAAAAGGCGGCTGATAAAATTGGCGAAATGAACTCCATAACTAAATTGATGAAATTTGTTAATGTCATCAGAATATAAAGACAAATTTGTTCATTAAGGCCATCATTTTAATTGCTTAGTCATACGTAGAGGAGCTATTTACATAAAAAATAGTTTAGTTTCTCTAATTGATTTGAAATACTGGAAAATATTCTCAAAATACGGGTGATCACGGAAACATTACTGCTGGAATACGGATACCAGCTATGTGGGGTAAATAGCTCTGTCATTGTGTTTTGCAAGCAGCTTCATATCTTGATCCATAAATCCAATTCATTCATGAATGGAATCCCAGTATATTAAAAACTCATTGACTTTTTATACGACCGCAAAAATTTTGCGGTCGTATATTGGTATGGTGTTGGCGTCGTCGGCGTCTGTGGACAGCATAACTTTGCTTCTAGTGGACGGACCTTTATGAAATTTT
>MJUU01016171.1:6947-30197 GCA_002080025.1 Modiolus philippinarum | reverse complement strand
TTTTTTATCCATTTCTCACATGCATGTAGAAAACAGCACACATTATAAGCCACAGAACATTTACAACAGCTTTGTCATCAACACAAGTTTTAGTGAAAAGTTTGACTGATGTGATATAGATGGTAAAGTCTAGTGTAAATGTATTATTGATATTTATTATATAGATAGCGGTGATTTATCGAGTGTTCTCAGTTAAATAAATGTCATATTGTCACTGGTGAAAATAAAGGATTTCTAGTCCACCGGAGGAAGCGACGTCACAATATCTCTTCAATGTCCTCATCAAGTAAACAACTGGCGCATTGAAATGAAAAAAATAATCCGCATCTAAAATCTCGGTTTTTGAGTAGAAAATCTATATAATAAAGAGCATAAGTAATTGACCGTCGTGAATATCGATAAAGATGTCACTCTTGTTGATCAATGCAGTGGATTAAACTTGTTGTGGAACAAAATAAAGTAACTTGTATAATCCCTCTGTGTGTTCGGCACTCGTTACATTTTTATTGATATTCACGACAGTCAAATAGTCCTACTATAAATAAATTTATATATGCTTTTAGATCAAATTTTCATCAAATCAATTTGTAGATTTTCACTTAATTGATGCCAGCTATTGTGATTTTTTATGTGAAATTACAATTCTGCTATCAGTCATTTTGATGCTTTGGTTCCTGTTTCAATCTAAATTGATCTCAAGCATTCAGCTATTCAGCTTTCTTGGTACCTATTGGTGTATTGTTTCAAAAAGAAATTATCTTCAAAAACATGTTTCATTGCAGTCTGTATTTCATAATGATTTAAAAATAAAAGTTTAATATTGCTTGTAAGTTACATCTCTGCAGCCAATTTCAATTCACGGGAAATTCTGAATTGTCTGAATAAAAGAATTTTTTACGCATTTGATTTATTGACAATTCAGACAGGGATGCAGCTCATCAAACCCCCCCCCCCACCCACCCACCCCCAAAAGGGGGGGATTTCAGAAAAGACAAATGGAACAGTATTTTGATGTGAAATTATCAGAAATTTTAAATGAAATCAATATAAATATATAAAAAAAGGTAAGAGAATGAAAACCTACAAATTATTTTAATTGGCTAGGTCAAGTAATATTCTACAAATCTGGTGTGGATTATTTTATTACAGCTTGCTATATAGTGTAATTTCATGATGCTTTGCTTTAAATTGTTGTAAATTTATTCATTACTGCTAGTTCAGGTATAGAAGTTAAGATAACTTGGAAGAAAGTGCTTTAATTTGAGTATTCACAGGTAAATTATTTTTCCTAAATGATAATTCTTTGGTATTTAGTATACATTTCATCTAAAGTAAGCATATACTGTTGAAGTTNCTAGTTAATAACTGTGTCTAGCTTCTTCTTGTGTCCATCTAATTATTGTGTCAAACTCTTTACTGTGTCCACATTCACTTTAAAAATTTCAATGGTCGACATGCTGCGGTCGTATCATGCTGCGCTCGACGTAGCCCTTTATTTTCATCTAGCTGATTTCAAGATAATTGTTAACTAACAAAGTTCAAATGATTTGGGTCAACATAATTATAAACTTTAAAATGCTATAAATAGATACATGTATATTGTTCATATTGTCTCTAACATTGTTCCCAGTTTATTACGTATATTTCTCACATCGAGATAGTTAAATTTTCACATTTTAAAGTTCGAGGTTTACCCGTGAACTTTGAAATGTGAAAATTTAACTATCGAGATGTGAGAAATTATCGTAATAAACCGGAAAACAATGTTAGAGATTGTTTCTCTAATTTCTACTCAATTTATTTGAAGTAAAGCGATCTCCATAGTCTCCAGTCTCAAGTATGCCGCCATTTTGTGGCTATCATCGTTGCTATGTGTATCATTGCGCCATTCATTGAAAGGGGTGTTGACTATAATATTTTTGATAAAAATGTCATATTATCAATAAATTGAGTTAATGCAAATACCGTTTCCCTAGACAATGCTGGAGGTGTTAATTTCATCAACATCCGGTTGCACTATTTCTAGAAACTGACACGAGACATTTACATGATTGACCAATCGCCAACTGGGATCAAATAATACCCATGTTGATTATCATTTCGATAACCAACTAGTCAGGAGGTGTTTATATTTGCTAGACATTAGAGAAATGGAAATCTATTACTGGTAAACCATAATGTTTTAGTTGATTCTATCTTTTACCCAATTTAATGCTTTTATTTGTGAAAAACATAGGACAAAATTAAATTTTTATGTCATTTGATTAAAATTCTTTACTGATAACATAAACAGTTCTCATAAGCAGATTCCTTGTTTATGTTCAATTACATTTCAGAATTCAGTTTAACATTAACTGACATGCTACACTCAATGTGCATTTATTTCTATGCAATAAAATTCAAATCTTCATTATTTATTTCAACCTGTATGATATTAGATTTTTTTATCCATTTCTCACATGCATGTAGAAAACAGCACACATTATAAGCCACAGAACATTTACAACAGCTTTGTCATCAACACAAGTTTTAGTGAAAAGTTTGACTGATGTGATATAGATGGTAAAGTCTAGTGTAAATGTATTATTGATATTTATTATATAGATAGCGGTGATTTATTGAGTGTTCTCAGTTAAATAAATGTCATATTGTCACTGGTGAAAATAAAGGATTTCTAGTCACCGGAGGAAGCGACGTCACAATATCTCTTCAATGTCCTCATCAAGTAAACAACTGGCGCATTGAAATGAAAATAATAATCCGCATCTAAAATCTCGGTTTTTGAGTAGAAAATCTATATAATAAAGAGCATAAGTAATTGACCATCGTGAATATCAATAAAGATGTCACTCTTGTTGATCAATGCAGTGGATTAAACTTGTTGTGGAACGAAATAAAGTAACTTGTATAATCCCTCTATGTGTTCGGCACTCGTGACATTTTTATTTATATTTACGACAGTCAAATAGTCCTACTATAAATAATTTATATAGGCTTTTAGATCAAATTTTCATCAAATCAATTTGTAGGTTTTCACTTAATTGATGCCAGCTATTGTGATTTTTTGTGAAATTACAATTCTGCTATCAGCCATTTTGATGCTTTTGTTCCTGTTTCAATCTAAATTGATCTCAAGCATTCAGCTATTCAGCTTTCTTGGTACCTATTGGTGTTTTGTTTCAAAAAGAAATTATCTTCAAAAACATGTTTCATTGCAGTCTGTATTTCATAATCAATTAAAAATAATAAAAGTTTAATATAGCTTGTAAGTTACCTCTCTTCAGTCAATGTCAATTCACGGGAAATGCCGAATTGTCTGAATAAAAGAATTTTTTATGCATTAGATTTATTGACAATTCAGACAGGGGTATCTATGCAACTCATCAGCCCCCCCCCCCCCAAAAAAAAAAAAGGGGGTGGGGATTTTCAGAAAAGACAAATGGAACACTATTTTGATGTGAAATTATCAGAAATTTAAAACTATTTAAATGAAATCAATATAAATATACAAAAAAGGTAAGAGAATGAAAACCTACAAATTATTTTGATTGGCTAGGTCAAGTAATATTCTACAGATCTGGTGTGGGTTATTTTATTACAGCTTACTATGTCGTGTAATTTCATGATGCTTTGCTTTAAATTGTTGTAAATTTATTCATTACTGCTAGTTCAGGTTCAGAAGTTAAGATAACTTGGAAGAAAGTGCTTTAATTTGAGTATTCACAGGTAAATTATTTTTCCTAAATGATAATTCTTTGGTATTTAGTATACATTTCATCTAAAGTAAGCATATACTGTTGAAGTACCGATACTATTATTCATAGCATTCCAATTTTGTGGATTTAGTTATTGACTGAAACCACGAAATTCAAAACTCAGTGAAATGCCGTTTGTCACATAAATTGCAATTGAAACGCTTTCAAACCAAGATTTTAGGAACCCAAATGGCAATGATTTTATGTAGACCACAAAAATTAAATAAAAGTACTTTCACAGTAACCAATTACCAGCAGTCATGGAATAATTTTACATCAGTTTTACTCCTGACCTTTAACCTATAACCTGCATGCTTGTGCTTGTCTGCTTTATAAACAGAGCCTAGGATTGAACCCTGGACAGATGATATGGATAAAAGGATATACAAGGCATTAGCTATAGGTCGCCAGAGAAGTTTTATCAAAACAGGAGATCCTATCGTTGTAGTGACTGGCTGGAGAACAGGAAGTGGCTACACAAATACCATGAGATTACTAAATGTCCCAGAGAAAGATGGTGGACCCATCATGGGCTACCCTGTTATTAAAGACTATAATGATTAATGATTAATGTTTGGATTGTCTCCCTTTTATCATAGTGAAATGACTTCAAAAGCTGGCCTCAATATTTTGTTAAGTTTGAAGAAATTTATGATTTGACTGTCTGTGATAAAGATATTGATTTTAATTATTAAAGAAATTATATTTAAGTTTTTTGTACCAATAATTCAAATGCATAATGCATCAAGTTTTTGTAGCATTCACCAATTCTCTTCCAATGAAAATGATTTCAAAATCTTTCAAATTTCCACAGAATATGCATTTACCTCCTTCAGAAATGACTAGATCAGCATGCCTATTCATATACTGCAGTATGCAATTCACATGCATAGGGAAAAATGCACAAACAATTTCACCACAAAATGTATGTTGCCATCAAAAATAGTAGTCAAAGTATATTGCAGAGGCCAAGCAATGCATTGGTTTGCAGATGCACCACAGAATTTACCATGTACCCCCAAGTAGTAGCAAGCTGTAGATTTTGGCCTCAAATTCCCCAAATAGTCTGATAAACTCTGTTCCCCTGGACGTTACAAATACTTCATAGCTTTGAAAACACTTGCAACCATAGATGATTTTTTTCCTCAGTAATCTAATTGTGATATAAACTGGCTTTTGCCATGTACTTAACTAGCCACCTGCTATTTTGATATTTCACACAAATAATATAAGGCCTAAAAAGAAGATACCTGTGTAACATGCTCTTCAAAATTAGGGTCGGTCGGTAGGCATTTTTTTTTTTCAAAACTGTTTACATAGACATATAGGGAGTTACTTCTGGACTTTAACACTGCTTCTTTAAAAATTGCCAAAAAAATTTTAGGGTAGGTAAATTAAGCCCCTAAAAGCTAGGGTCAGTCTGGTTACTGGAAACACAGATTTTTTAGCTTACCTGGCCAAAGGCCATGTGAGCTTTTGCCATCACTTGGCTTCCCCCATCCGTTGTCCGTCCCTTAACTTTTATTCAAAGATCTTCTCCTCTGAAACTGCTGGGCCAATACTTATCAAACTTGGCCTGAATCATCACCAGGGTATGCTCTTTCAAGTTTGTGATTTTTATGTCTGTAGACCAAACAACATGGCTGCTGTTACTAAAAATAGAATATAGGGGTAAATTGCAGTTTTTTGCAAATTTCTCGACAACAGTTACAGATATCAAAAATCTGACAGAGAAAAAATGATCAGCATGATGAGATCTACCAGCCCTGCAAATTTGAAGAATATCCGATAACCCATCTTGGAGTTATGGCCCCTTTTCCGTAAAATTTTTGTTTTTTTTTGTTACTTTCAGTCTTATATATTGAAAATGGTAGAAGATAGAAGTGAAGTTTAAATAAAAAAAAATGGTCAGCATAGTAAGATCCACATTTCTTGCAAGTTTGAAGAAAATCTGATGACCCACATAGGAGTTATGGCCCCTTTTCCTTTGAATTTTCATGATTTTTTAACATTTTTACTTTTATTTCAAAAACTGTTTGAGATGGAGGTTAAATGTGAATTACAAAAGTGTTGAGCTTTTCCAGGTCTACAATTTCTACATATGTCCAGCAGATTAGCATCTCATCCAAGATGGCCGCCACTAGGGAACATAGTTTAACATAGGACCCTATGGGAAATGCATTCAAAGATCTTTTCTCCTGAAACCACTATAAGCCAGTAGGAACCAAATTTGGATACAATTGTCCTTGGCTGGTCCCCTTTAAAGTTTGTGATTTTTATGTTCGTACCTCATCCAAGATGTTCGTCAGCACAGGACATAGTTTAACATAGGACCCTATTGGAAATGTATTCAAAGATCTTCTTCTCTGAAACTGTTGAGCCAATTGGAACCAAACTTGATCACAATAGTCTTTAGGTGGTCCCCTTGAAAGTTTGTGATTTTGATGTTCGTACCTCATCCAAGATGGCCGCCAGCGTGGAACATAGTTTAATATAGGGACCCTACGGGAAATGCATTCACATGTCTTCTCCTCTGAACTTACTGAGCCAATTGGAACCAAATTTGGTTACGATTGTCTTTGGGTGTTCCCATTCAAAGTTTGTAATTTTTATGTTTGTAACTCATCCAAGATTGAAAATGTAACATCTGGTGAACTGATTTATAGTATGAATGAGTGGTCTCTTTGTTACAATGAATAAAACCAGTCACCAGGTGAGCGATACAGGCTCATGTGAGCCTCTAGTTTTATTATGCCTAGGTCTAAGGAAAACAGATAAAGAATCTCAATGCTCTATTGGTCATGCAACACTTGTTGTGTATAAATGAAATCAAGCCAAATTAGTGTAATTCATGTGATTTGTTTTCTTGATGTCCTGGACCACAAAACTATAAGATGTGGTCTCAGTCTTGATCATTTTTGAGTGCAAGCTGTAACACTGAAGACCAATATTATCAAGTCAGATATATCAGTATTGCATGAAGAAATGTTGGATGGGTGTTACTGTGTTTGTATAGTGATTAGTAGATAAGGAGGCTCCTCTTGCTCCTTTTCTGAAGTTGGAGACAATCTACTTTGCATGTCATCTCACTTTTTCCTGCCATATCCATGTCTGTTTTCTGTAGATTTTTTTCAGTCTTTTCTGACCTTGCCTGGAGCCCTCTGATAAAAAAAGGATTTGATTATTAAAATTTTGTTTGATCACTTGAAACATCCATATCCATAGTTATTTTTACTGGTATACTTTCATTTGGTATGTGTGTATAGGCTTGCCTCATGTAGTGTCTATGGAAAACTGTTGTATCACAATCACACTTTATTGCATGCAGTTTAGCATACGTATCATCTGACCAGTTTATTTTTGTGTTTCATCTTGCCATAGTAATACCTTTCTTTTCAAACATTTACCATTTCCTTCTGCATTTTACACTTTTCAAATAAGATATCTTGATTCTTTTCATTCAAATAATGACTAAAAAGTAATACAAAAACCACATTTGTTTGGGTAACTGTTACTTATGTTGCCATGGATACAAGGTAAGAAAGTTATCAAAACATAGATTTAATTGATTTGTTATATTACTGTGGATGTACTATTATTCGTGGACATCAATTTTTGTCTCGCCTGCGACGAAAGTTGCAGAAAGCGAGACATAGGCATGCAAAGTATGACAGTGATGGCGGCATAAACTCAAGTTATTATATAGAAGCCTTTGATGTAGGAATATATATTTGGTCCATAGGTAGCTTACGGCAAACCCTATCTGTCAGACCCAAAATCATGTGACCTTGACCTATATTTCACGGTCCAGTGACCATGTTAAGATTTTTTGCTTTAGTCCATTTCTCAATAACTACAAGCTAGAAGTCAATGATATTTGGTATATAGCTTGGTCTTGGTTAGTACATGTCAGTCTTTCATATGGCTTTTGACCTTGACCTCAGAGTCACTGTCCAGTGACCAGGTTAAGTTTTTTGCTTAAGTCTGTATCTCAATAACTACAAGCCATAGGTCAATGATATTTGGTATATAGCTTGGTCTTGGTTAGTACGTGTCAGTCTGCCATATGGGTTTTGACCTTGACCTCAATTTCACGGTCCAGTGACCAGGTTAAGTTTTTTTGCTTAAGTCTGTTTCTCAATAACTACAAGCTATAGGTCAATAACATTTGGTAAATAGCTTGGTCTTGGTTATGTCAGTCTGCCATCTGGCTCTTGACCTTGACCTCAATTGCACGGTCCAGTGACAAGGTTAAGTATTTTTGCTAAGTCTGTTTCCCAATAACTACAAGCTATAGGTTAATATTTGGTATATAGCTTGGTCTTGGTTAGTACAAATCAGTCTGCCATATGGCTTTTGACCTCGGCCTCAGTTTCACGGTCCAGTGACCAGGTTAAGTTTTTTGCTAAAGTCTGTTTCTCAATAACTACAAGCTATATGTCAATCTCAATAACTACAAGCTATAGGTCAATGATATTTGGTATATGGCTCAGTTTTGGTTAGTACATGTCAGTCTGCCATATGGCTTTTGACCTTGACCTCAATTTCATGGTCTAGTGAACAAAGTTAAGTTTTTCTGATTAGAATAGTTTCTCAATTACTGTAAGTGGTATGGTAATAATATTTGGCTTGTAGGTTGCTCTTGAGTAGTACATGGATGTTTTAGCGACAAGCAGGGACGGGCAAGACATCTATTAGGGTCCACCAGTCTGCTCCGTTATGCACTAGTCCAATGCCCGAGACTAGTAAATTAGAATTCGCACCAGTAAATTTTTTTAGCCACTAGCCTGACTGGACTAGTAAGAATTTTTGGTCTCAGAAATTTTATATTGCATTTTCAAAACCTACATTGTGTTACATTGCGGTAGAAATATAAAAATCTGAACGTCATTATACTTTTTTATTTCATTTTATTTTCGGACTAGTAAAATGAGATTCGGACTAGTAAATCTTTAATCTCAACTAGCCCGAAGGACTAGTAATGAAAAAAGTTTTTGGCACAGACTGGTCCACTCTTGTTGTGGTTTTCATAAATATTGCTATTTCGTGGATACTTAATAAATTCATGGTTTCGAATTCTATGCATTCAAGCTCTAGTGAAAAGATGCACTTCGTTGGGAACTTAATTTCATAGTTTTAGCGAACCATGAAATCCACGAAAATTGGAGCCCCACGAACAATAATACTTCCAAATAATTGGTTGAAAAAGTTTAAATTTGCTTACTTACATTCTAAGTCTTCATGCATTTATGTTTATATTTAAAACATTTTATTTCTTTTAATTAGTTTCCTTGTTAAATATTTTTGCATGCATTGTTACTTATGTGATACCCCTAGAGTTGGCATGCATGATCTATTAAATTGTTTGGTTAAATCCATTCCTACTTTACATATCCCACATCAACCATATTGGTATTCATAATCTTGAGGAATGCTTCAGATACTGTCTGACCTACATTTTATGCATGACCAATTTGGTTAGGTAGAATTGTTAAAGTCCATTCAAACTTACAGGCAAGTCTTGCATCAACGTTATTGGTACTGTAAACATATTAATTTTCATGGTTTCTGGAACAAGGACATATTGGCAGTTATCTTGTTTTTGCGTTTGTTAGAAACAAGTAAAAATACTAATACCGTCTGATTGTTGTTTCTGAGATATTTGAAGGCACTAATTTTCGTGTTTTTTTTTCAACCACGAATATCGAAAATAAGTACATACTGCAAAAATTACTATGTTTTACAGTATGTATTATGCATCCTTGGATGATAGCAGGCTTCAGATACTCTCTGTGGCCTACGTTTTATGCATGAATGACTCTGTTAGGTAGAATGTTTAAAGTCAGTTCCCCACTTACTGACATGTCCCACTTCAAGTACTATGGTGTACAATGCATGATGAATTTTGGGATGACAGCTGCAATGCATGATGATTCAGATGCTGTCTGTGACCTTTATTTTACACATTAATGACTCTGTTAGGAAGAATGGTTTTAGGCCGTTCTCATTTACTGATAATACACGACAAAATTACAAACAAGGTGCCTATCAATTTTATCCTGTGTATTTATCTTGGCATTTACACATATGAAATGAATGGAGACAATTCTGCACAATAAGGTGAGCTAAACAGGGGTGGCTCCTTTCTATGTTTGGTGATCTTAAGTTATGTAAAAATATTGAAAAAGTAGGTTGGTTGTATGTGGATTCCTGAATTGCTTTTCTTTCACCACTCTGATCCTTCATCTTTATTAGAGGAATTTTATTCATATTGGATATAGCAGTAAATTTTTCAGGTATGTGAATTTTGTGGTGTCAAACTGAATTTATCTGGCTCTCTGCCATAGAATTTGCAAAATGGATGTGTACATGTGAACAAATTATGACATATCTTGTGCACTAGATATACGTTATAAAATGTAAGTTTATTTTTTTCAGAACCAGTTATGAGCGAATGGACAGTAGATGTAGACCGAAGAATTTACATGGGAATAAATGTTGGTTTAAACAGAGGATTTATAAATCCAGGTGATGCTGTTGTCATAGTAACTGGCTGGAAACCAGGCTCTGGATCAACAAACACAATGCGAGTAATTTATGCAGTAGATACCAGAGAGAAAGATCTGTTACAGCCAATCACCGGCATTACAAGTGTACCTAGCTTCAATAAGGTTACGTCAGGAGAATCATTGAAGGGACTGACAATTAGCAGTGATGAAAGCTCCAAATCTATTGAAGGAGATGTCAAATTTTTCTAACTGTAGATCTTGTTTTGAATGATGAAGCTTTAGATTTTGATTTTATCCTTCAATTTTGAAGGATGTGAAATATGGACATATTACAGAGGTGTTAAATTCTGTCAGAATATTACGTTTAGTATTTCAGACATTGATGTTTTTCACCTGAGCTTTGAAGTGGTACTCTGTGTTTTTTCTCATATGCAGATTTTCTCTTTATACGGTTCTGCTTCTAACTAAGGTTAGGTTTAAGGAATATCTGTTACTGTGTTTTACAGTCTGCAAATTTATTTTTGTAATTATAAATCTTTAAGAAATCTATGGAAAAAGACTACCGTATTTAATTGTTCTGAACCCTCCATCCTTGTTTTATTCAATTTTTACTGCAAAAATTTAGAAATTTGAGGCGTAAAAAAATTATCTGTAGTTTGTTTTCATTAATTTTGATCTAGTGATAAAGATCTTTAAAGTTAAGCAAATCATTTGACCAGTAATTACATTTTAATGAGAAACCTCGATCGGTTATCTCCCTGTACCAAGTTAGTTTTGTATGGTTCAAAGTGGAGATAATTTTAATTTGCACATCAATAGCCTCTTTTGATATTTAAATAAAAATTATCTCCACTCTAACTATATACATGTATATTAAAGTAGCTTGGTACAGGGAGATAACCGATCGAGGTTTCTCATTGACAATGCTTACCCTCTTAATAGAAAAATTAACAGCAGGAGAAATAAAATTCACTATCTATAATGTAAAAACTGTAACAGGAATGTTGATAATGATAGTTGTGATTAGTTTATATGATAGTCTTTCTTCAATGTTATAATTTTATACTGATTATTGTAGTTGTATAAGTGACTTAGATAATGTGTGTACCTCATAATGTCCTTCAGTATTACTTTATATAACTGATACATTTGTACTCTAGACATTTAAACAATTACAGATCTTACTTAAGTTGCCATGGTAACTGATTTTGACATATGCTACATATTTTTTCACACATTTTTGGTACTGTATTGAATGTAGTTTCCCCCACAGATTCATGTTTTTTCATGAGTCTATAATGAGTGCTTAAATGCATTCTGGAGTTTTTTTTAAATTCGTTAGTAGGAATATAATCCAGTTTTGTGGTTAGCTCGATTTGTTACTGTATGTTTGCAAAGGAGTTCCAAATAACAGAAACTGCTTTGCCTGCCAGAAGCAGATGATTTTGGACAGGGTAGACTGATATTTTCAAAGTTTACAATGACATATAGAAAATATACTGAAATTATGGGCAGGCTAGATTTTGAAGAGATTTTCAAATCCTAATGTTTAATATGGATCCAACAAAAACACCAAAAAAATAAAGCCATTGAAAATTGATTAAACCACTAAAGTAAGAAATATTCAATTTACAAAAGTTCTTTAAGTCAATGCATATTCAATGTCTTATAAAAACTTTGAACATCAGCATTATTATTTCATTGTTCAAGCCAGTATAAAAGCATACAGTGGGCTGGATAAATTTCCAGAAAAGTTTTGTATTTATTGTATTATTTTATGTTTTATTTCCCCTGTGGTATGAATAAAAGAGTAATTGAATGTAGCCACAAGGATGTCTTTTTTATAAGTTATTTAATGCTACCAAAAATGCAATTAGTACAAAATTTGATATCTCTTTCCTGTGGACATATGAAACATAAACAGCCATGTATTTTTAGCTCACCTGACCGGAAGGGTCTGTGTGAGCTTTTGCCATCACTTGGCGTCCGGCGTCAGTCTGTCCGTCGACTATTTACTTTTCACGTTTTCAACCAAACTTTACAGGAATAATGTAATAAAGGTCCTTTACAAAGATTGCTCATTTTGTTACGATCCGATAAAAAACATGGCTGCCAGTGCTGAACTTAGGTTTAACATTGGAGCCTATGGGAAAAATCACATTTTCATCTTCCTCTCTGAAACCACTAAAGTAAATTCAACCAAACTTTACAGGAATAATGTACTAAAGGTCCTTTACAAATATTGCTTCTTTGTTCCGATCCAATAAAAAACATGGCTGCCAGCACGGAACATAGTTTAACATTGGACCCTATGGGAAAATCACATTTTCATCTTTTCCTCTGAAACCGCTGAGGCTAATTCAACCAAACTTTACTGGAATGATGTACTAAAAGTCCTTTACTAAGATTGCTCATTTTGTTCCAATCAGAAAAAAACATGGCCGTCAGCACAGAACATAGTTTAACCCTATGGGAAAATCACATTTTAATCTTATCTTCTGAAACGGCTAAAGCAAATTTAACCAAACTTTATAGGAATGATGTATGGAAGGTCCTTTACAAAGTTTGCTCATTTTATTCTTGACTAAAAACATGGCCGCCAGCACAGAATATAGTTTAACATTGGACCCTGTGGGAAAATCACATTTTCATCTTTTCCTTTGAAACTGCTGAAGCAAATTCGACCAAACTTTACTGGAATGATGTACTAAAGGTCCTTTATTAAGATTGCTTATTTTGTTCTGATCTGATAAAAAACGTACATGGCCGCCAGCATGGAACATAGTTTAACATAGGACCCTATGGGAAAATCACATTTTCATCTTTTCCTCTTATACCGCTGTAACAAATTTAACTAAACTGTATTGGAATGATGTATAGAAAGTCCTTTGCAGTTTGATCATTTCAATAGGACAAAAATACGGGTGTTAATGCAGAACATAGCTAACCATTAGAACCCCATTGGTAAAAAAAATCATTTTTGGTCATGCATGGCAGAGAATATTTTGTCAGGTGAGCGATACAGGCTCAGTCTCTGAGCCTCTAGTTTTTCTTATTTTCTTAAATGTTAGATATTTTTGTAATTGTAGGTGTTTAACAGACAGTTTACCTTATGTTTTCTACACATGTTACTTCGTCAGAAGTTAAATTGAATGCATAATATTATATATAAGATTGCAGAATTGACATATAGGAGAGAATGTTTGCTTTTAGAGATTTCTTCAAGAGTAAAAAAAACACAGAAATCACACACAGTAACTGCATTTTTTTTTAAATTCTTTTGACCTTAGAAAGCTGACTCTAAATCAACAACTAATCTGTTAGTGGTAATGTAAGTTTAAAATTAATTGATCCTTACAAACAGATGAGGGTTTCCTGGGTATGAGGTACAATGAAAGAATGTAATCATGTATACAATACTCTATTTTGATATTAAGAAAATGCTAGAACCAGAATTGAAATATCCTCAAAATCTTGTAAATTCAGATTTTGTTTTTAAATTATTTTTATGATTTAGAAAAGTAAGAGTCGGGAATAAACTATAAAACATTCCCTGCCAAATGGAATGGGTCCTCCCATTTGATTTATTAAAAAGGGGTAAGAAGGGTCTTGGTTTTGGATCTCTATGAAAACCAATAACATAAATGAGAAAAAATTGATTTAATTTGACCCCACAGATGGAATTTCCCCCAAAGTTCCAAATATTGGACAGGAATGAAGTTAATTATTGTAAAGTTTGTATAGCTTTTCAATGAAATTGAATCTTATGGGTTGTTATCAAACTAATGATTGTTGAAAGAATGAAATAGTTCTCTGTACTAAAAAATTGTTAAATCAGGTTAAATATGGGAACAAATATAAATGTTCTGAAATTTTCATTAATTTTTGGAACCATGAAAGTTAATGGACCCTGTAATTATTGTACAGAAAATTTCTGTTGAGTAGTTCTACGTAGTAATAGTAGATTTCCATTAGATAACCACTAAGAACTAAGTGCTATAAATGTTATATTATATATGTATTTTTATTTTGTTATATTTTCTCCACATTAAATTTCTCCTGTTTACTTCAAAGTGCTATTGTTTGTTAAAGTTATTTTTTCATTTTCTTTTTGTTTTGTTTTTTTGTTGACATGTGCCATGAGCAGTTATTTTGTTTGTAATAATAGATGAAATTGAGAAGTTTTTTGTGTGAGAAAACTAACACAGGGTTAAAAGAGCACATTGAAATGTGCTTTAATTTACAATCAGTGTATCCCATAGGTTTGCTATTTCACATTTTTCAGTTGGTGCAGTAGAGAAACATTATTTTGTATATTCTGTTTTTCAGATGCTATTTTTTTTGTACAAAAGTCATCAATTTCATTTTGGACAAATAATACTAACATATAAGACCCCTTGCCCTCAGACCCTTGCCCTCAGACATGTTTAATATATATATACTTTACTACAGAACAAATAAGTACAAAGTTCTTTAATATCTCTCAAAAAAGTACTGTTAACTGGGAAATTTTCATGATGTCTTTTTTTTTTGCGGCTTTCCTAATAAATTTCATTTCACACAGTCTTGAATTCCCGGTTGTTCTAGCTACTATATCATTCAATTGCATGAAAATATTTGTGACAGTTTAATTTTCTAGCTCGGCCCTTAACATGAAAAATAGCAAAAACAAAACTACCGCAAAATTTTTTCCAAGTTTACAGTAATCATACAGATAGAAATCACCACTTAGTTTTAAAGTAAGGTCAAATTTTAGTAATTAGAGCAGGCTAGGAAATATTGAAAAAAATCCTGTTGTAGAACTGATTTCTATTAGATATAAATACAATCACACCATGCAGATGCGTTAAAATACAGTTCCGCTATTCATAGTATTTTCTGTATAAGATTTATACTCATTTGTGCATGTAATACTGAACATTCCATCCTTTTTGCTTAGGAAAATGGGATATCGCTTTACACATTGCAGTAATTTTGAATTTGATTTTAGCATAGGTTTTCCTCCAGCTATTAGAACAAAATACTCCTGAATCTCCAATTACTGTACATAATACAGAAAAGCATTTTATATAGCATTTTTATAGGTAATTTGAAATTAAACTGCTTTCATTGAATTCTTTATTTATTTCAACAGGATTACGGCAGCCTAAAAGCTGCAAGATGCTCTCCTAATTAAAACTTAACTGCAGTAAGCTTTTAATTTTTTTACTATTCTTTAGATACTGCCAAACTATTTTAGATCTGTTCAAGTCAAGGCCAAAAACAAAAGAAAACACCATTTTAGTAAAGAGAGGTATAATATGTATGACTTGATATTCAATTTAGAACACAATATTTGTTTTATACCATACTTGTACATGTATTTTTTATTAATCATGTTAGTTAAATGCAAACCTACAGTTGTTTTGTACAGTCCATTATAATTTATTATTTTGGTATTCCATAAATTATTGTGTAGATGTGAGTACTTTTGCAAAATGAACAATATAGCTTAAAAAGATATTGCTTTCTTTATTCTTTGATAATACAAAAATGACTTTCGACAATTTATACGATACCTTGAAAGCTTATTCATCAGACTTGGCCAAAGTATGGAATGGCATTGTCAAACCATTTTTTCCAATTTGGTCAGGCTGATTGGTACTTCTCTGCAGCTATCGTACATCCATTTTGTTTGTCATATTTCTACCGTATGATAGAATGCTGCAATTTGACAAAAAACTTGAATGCAAGTAAGGCCAAATAAAAAAATACATTAGCTTCTCAGGCCCCTGCCTCATCTCTTTTCTGGGAACAAATTTTACCTTTTTTTTAAAGTCTCAAATAAAAAAAAAAATGAAAACCACCTGCCTCATTACTGTTTTAGCATCTGTTTCTCCACTCTTATGAGGCTGAATTCATTGAAGGGCTTCTTCAAAATAAAGACAAAAAACTGGCCCAGTCCTTTAATTTCAGCTTCCCTTATATAGATGATATTTTATCACTAAACAACCCTCGCTTTGGTGATTTCTTCATCTTATTTATTCAAAAGAGCTTGAAATTGAGGATACTACAGATACTTCAACATCGGCTTCGTTCCTTGACCTTCATCTTGAAATTGACAACAGAGGTACATTACAAACTAGCCTGTATGACAAACGCGATGACTTCACTTTTCCAATAGTCAACTTCCCTTTTCTTTGTAGCAACATTCCAAAAGCACCAGCATATGGAGTTTACATCTCACAACTCATTCGCTACTCAAGGGCTTGTGGTCGTTCCAGTGACTTCCTTGATAGAGCTCAGTTGCTTACAAATAGACTTAAGCAAGGCTTCGTTACCAATAACTTAAAGTCATTACTTCAGAAGTTTTACGGTCGACATCACAATCTTGTTGATCGCTATGGGATATCTGTTTCCCAGATGACAACAGATCTTTCCCTCTGCAACTAAGGTTTGTTTTTCCTCTATCGGATTTGACTTTATTACCGGATTTGACATGTTCAACATGGAGGGTGTCTTATAAGAAGCAGGAGATGCTTACTTTACCGGTACACCTGATCTCACCCATGGTTTTTATTGGGTCCGTGTTGTTCATCTGTATATGTGTCTTCATTTTTCTTTTTTGTCCCGTACTTAAGTGGTGTCCTTGTTTCTTAGTGTGTCCGATGTTGCCATTGTCCATGGATTGTTCGTTCTCTTGATTGATGGTTCGGTTCTCACTTTAGCATTTCAGCAATGTAAAAAGATGCCTCATCATGATTTTTAACCAATAAAAATAAAAATTTTCTCCCTCCCTGCCTCCTCATTTTTTCTGAAAAATGGCCTGAGAATCTAATAATTATTTTTGTATGGCCTAAATCATGTTGAATATATGTCAGAGTAACATAATTTTGCATGGATGCTGACCTACCACAAAAGATGCATATACATGAAAGGGAAGATAATCCAACCATGAACAATAATGAGATATGAAAGCTGGCCTAAAATTGAATGCAAGGCAATCAAGTTGAAAATAAAGTTCAAAGGGACCTAATTTTCTTGGAGGCTGTGTGTCAACCCAAGGTGCACCTCTATGCCAAGTTTGATGAGCCTACCCTTCATAGTTACCAAATAAAGACTTGCATCAAGGCTGCACCAAGATTTACCATACATGTACCATGTGACTACATGTACAGGCAAATATGTTAAGGTTGCAATGATATATGAATATACATGGCAAATCAATGGCTGATATGACACAGTTACAATATATCAGAAATGAACTCAAGAATATTTATCACACCTGGACTATGGCTCTTGATAGTCCAATGTACCTTTATATAAACTAACAGTCAAATGGTGATTGTGCAAAACCTTTCAGAAGCAAGTTTTGAATCACACCATGCAGAATATTCTTGAATTAACACATAAGTGGACACTAAGGACTAAGGTCAGGCCCTCTACTTTTATGTCTTGATTTGTAAATACATGTATAAACAGATGTGTTTGTGAAACACTATGCCCCCGGTAGCAGCCATGTCTACAATACAAACTTGCTAAAATTGCAATCACTAGAAATTAAGGTTAAGTAAACTTTTGTACTGAGCTCCATATAGAATATCAAGCCTCTTGCAATCGTAATTAAAAGAGCTAAAAGCAAAATCTAAATTTTGACCTCTGTGACCTTGACCTTAATGGAATTTGCATGATGGTGTTCAGCTTTATATGATCAATATACAGGGCAGATATGAAGGTCCTTTCACATCTGGTTCAAAAGATATAGGCAATATTAAATAGAATTAAATATATTAAATATAATTTGTATGGTGGATTTGTGAAACACTATGCCCCCGGTAGCAGCCATGTCTACAATACAAACTTGCTAAAATTGCAATCACTAGAAATTAAGGTTAAGTAGACTTTTGTACTGAGCTCTATTAGATCTATTCACATATAGAATATGAAGCCTCTAACAATTTTATAAATGAGTTACAGCAAGATCTAGATTTTGACCTTTTGACCTCTGTGACCATGACCTGACCTAAGTGAAATCTTAAGAATACCGTTCAGCTTTATATAAACAATATAAAGGCCAAATATTAAGGTCCTATCGAATCTGGTTGGAAAGATATAGGCAATGTTAAAAGTTTTCAAATTTGAACTCGGTGACCTTGACCTTTGACCTGACTCACAGAATTTTTTTTATGGATTTATACTAAGATTCATTAGATCTATTCACATATGGAATATAAAGCCTCTAGCAATTGTAATTAACGAGCTATAGCAAAATCTATATTTTGACCTTTTGACCTCTGTGACCTTGACCTTTGACTTGACCTTAGTAAATTTGCATAATGCTGGTCAGCCTCATATGACTAATATACTGGCTAAATATGAAGGTCCTATCACATCTGGTTGAAAAGATATAGGCAATGTTAAAGTTTTTGTTAGTTTTCAATTTTGCACTCATTGACCTTGACCTTTGACATGCCCCCAATTTTTTTTGGGGTAGATTTGTATTAAGCATTATTAAATCTATTTACATATATAGTATCAAGCCTCTATCAATTGTAATTAACGAGTTAAAGCAATATCTAGATTTTGACCTCTGTGACCTTGACCTTTGACCTGACATCAAGGAAATTTGCATAATGGTGTTCAGCTTTACTTGATCAATACACATACCAAATATTTAGATCTTATTATGGCTCCGCATTGAGATGCGGGTGCCTTATAGTTTTCACTTTGTCCGTCTGTCTGTCCGTCAACAATTTTTTCCGTCACAGATTTCTTGGCTTCTATATGTGGGAATGATTTGAAATTTTATCTGAAGCATGGAAATGATGAGTTGTATTGTGTAAGCAATTTTCAAGTTTGTCGGGTGCCCACTTCCTGTTTACCGATACTTTGAATTTTTACGAAAAACCTAATTTTCGTCGCAGATTTCTTCGCTTCAACTAGATGGAATGATTTGAAATTTGGTCTGAATCTTGGAAATGATGAGTTGTATTGTGTAAGCAATTTTCAAGTTTGTGGGACATCCACTTCCTGTTTACCGATACTTTGATTTTTTACTATAAACCAAATTTTCCGTCAAAGATATTTTGGCTCCTACTGAAGGGAATGATTTGAAATTTGGTCTGAAGCTTAGAAATGATGAGTTGTATTGTGTAAGCAACTTTCAAGTTTGTCGGGCGCCAACTTCCTGTTTGCCGATACTTTGAATTTTTACTACAAATCAAATTTTTCGTCAAAGATTTCTTGGCTTCAACTGAAGGGAATGATTTTAAATTTGGTCTGAAGCTTGGAAATGGTGAGTTGTATTGTGTAAGCAATTTTCAAGTTTGTCCGACATCCACTTCCTGTTTACCAATACTTTGATTTTTTTTACTATAAACCAAATTTTCTGTCACAGATTTCTTGGCTTCTACCGAATGGAATGATTTGAAATTTGGTCTGAAGCTTAGAAATGAGAGTTGTATTGTGTAAGCAATTTTCAAGTTTGTCTGGCACCCACTTCCAGTTTGCCGATATTTTGAATTTTTACAAAAAAACAACAAATTTTCGTCACAGATTTCTTGGCTTCTATATGTGGGAATGATTTGAAATTTGGTCTGAAGCATGGAAATGATGAGTTGTATTGTGTAAGCAATTTTCAAGTTTGTCGGGCGCCCAATTTCTGTTTGCCGATACTTTGAATTTTTACTAAAAACCAAATTTTCGTCGCAGATTTCTTGGCTTCAACGAATGATTTGAAATTTGGTCTGAAGCTTGGAAATGATGAGTTGTATTGTGGAAGTTGTTTTCAAATTTGTCAAACATCCACTTCCTGTTTGCCAATACTTAGACTTTTTACTATAAACCAAATTATCTTCAAAAGATTTTTTTACTTGTATCAGCTTGGAATGATTTGATATTAAGTCTGAAGCTGAGAAATTACATGGTTTGGTAAAACTTCAAGAGATCACTGTATTCAGCAAATTACTGTATCAACACATTTGTGTGTCAAACAGAATGTGAGTCCACACTTACCTCAATTTTACTTTTGCCTGGAATTTCAGGATCGAAAATTGCGGGGCCCTTCCGACAACGCCAGTTTCGACATGCTCTAGTCACATCTGGTTTAAAAGTTATGAGCCAGGTTAAAGTTGCGGACAGACAAACAGGAAAAAAACAATATGCCCCCGATCTAAAGATCCGGGGGCATAAAATTGGAACATTAGATTGCGCCTCACATCATTTGCATCAAAAAATTCAAAAGTGACAAATCCAAACATTAAAAATTCATTGGCCTCACCAGCATTCTTATAGGCCCTTCAGTTTGGTGCAAAATTACTTGATGCGTGAAATGGTGACCATTGTGACCATTGACCAAAGTTTTGTTTGAATGGACTTGGAGAGTTAAGAAAACCCTGGAATGTATCCAACAGGGCTCAGTGTTGATGTATCTTTTACCGTTTTTGAGCTATACGGGGTCAGATGGACAGAAATTGCAATTTTTCAAAATATGTAAAATCTATATTTTTAATCACATTTCGATGGCATTTTTTTCTTTGGATTTGTCTTGATCAAGACCTGATGTAAGCTTTCAGTACTATGTCAACAGATTTAGCATAATCTGAGTTCTTAGCTTTCAGGGATCAAAAGGGCTAATTTTTAAACTAGTTTGTGTCAAACTCCTTATTGTGTCCATCTAGATACTGTGACAAGCTCTTAAATGTGTCCACATTCACTTTAAATTACACTTGTATTCAAATTTCAGTGGTGCACATGCTGCGCTCAGCAAAACTCTTGGTTGCACATAACATAAACTGGCTAAGTGTTCTTACAATAGCTGACAGCCCACATATCAAATACGAAGTACACATTGAACATGGAACCTATCAAGTTGCATGACATATGCAGACTATTTTATTTTCCTTTCCCTTTTGATTCGTACAATACATTTGGTATGATACTTGACGCGTCGGTGTCAGCGTCAGCGGCGTCTGTTGATTCTACGTTTCAGTGCGATAACTTCAGTTCTGGTTGATCAATCCTTATGAAATTTTAACATGATGTTCCTTGTCCTTAAAGGTTTTGGATATTGTGGCCTCGCCCGTTTTTTAAAAATGGACCAAAAGAGGCAAAATTAGGCGTTTTCATTTATTGGGCTGTAGAATATTTATTATTTATCGGATTTTGATGGGGTTTCTTTCAGTGTGCTCCTGAGGAAATTTCCAATCAGTAGTATGCAACGGATTTCACGTCACATGTACCGTTTATGAGATAAATGGGTCTCAAAAGGGGGAAATCTCAAAAATCTATTTTTTTTTTCATTTTTGTCCGATTTCGACGAGTTTTTTTTCCATTAGATTCCTTATGAAAATAATTTATATGGCGCTCAACTATTATTTTTTTTGGTGACGTGTTTCCTTTCCCAGCTATGATGGGCAAAAGGGGGCCAAAATTGCAAATTTTTATTTTTCATAGGATTTCGATAGGATTTTTTTCTTTAATTTTTTGTTGATATAAGCTTTCGTTAGTATCTTAACAGATTTGGCGTAGCTCTTACCGTTTCCAAGCTACAAGGGGTCAAAGGGGCCAAAATTGCAAAGAAATATGGCCGTTAAGACCTGAATTTTTTTCCTATGTTGGGTCATTTTCAGAATATGCTCAAATGTTGTTGAAAATCGTTCTAGATGACCTCTGGTATGTGAACTTATTAGAAATAAAATTAATATATGCCACCCTTGTATGTTTTTTACTTATAAGCAGTCGAACATGGCTGTAAATGGCCTTTTGTGTCAATTTTTGCTATTTTACAGTGTTTGAGCTCAAAGGACACCGGGAACCAAAACCATTTTTAGGGCCCCGCATCGAGATGCGGGTGCCCTATAGTTTTCACTTTGCCCGTCCGTCCGTCCGTCCGTCCGTCCGTCTGTCCGTCAACAATTTTTTTGGTCAAAGTTTTCTGGGCTTCTACATGTGGGAATGATTTCATATTTGGTCTGAAGCTTTATGATGATGAGTTGTACCGTGTAAGCAATTTTCAGGTTTGCCATGACACTACTTCCTGTTTGCCGATACTTTAACGTTTTATTATACCACTCTATGGATGAAAATTTTCCATCAAAGTTTTCTGGGCTTCTACATGTGTGAATGATTTCATACTTGGTCTGAAGCTTTATGGTGATGAGTTGTACCGTGTAAGCAATTTTCAGGTCTGCCGTGCCACTACTTACTGTTAGCCGAAACTTTAACTTTTTATTATACCACTCTATGGATGAAAATTTTTCGTCAGTTTTCTGGGTTTCTACATGTGGGAATAATTTCATATTTGGTCTGAGGCTTAATGGTGACAAGTTGTACCGTGTAAGCAATTTTCAGGTTTGCAGTGCCACTACTTCCTGTTTGCCGATACTTTAACGTTTTATTATACCAGTGTATGGATGAAAATTTTTCGTCAAAGTTTTCTGAGCTTCTACAAGTGGGAATAATTTCATATTTAGTCTGAAGCTTTATGATGATGAGTTGTTCCGTGTAAACAATTTTTAGGTTTGCCGTGCCACCACTTCCTGTTTGCCGAAACTTTAACTTTTTTAATATACCATTCTATGGATGAAAATTTTTCGTCAAAGTTTTCTGGGTTTCTACATGTGGGAATGATTTCATATTTGGTCTGAAGCTTTATGATGATGAGTTGTACCGTGTAAGCAATTTTTAGGTTTGCTGTGCCACTACTTCCTGTTTGCCAATACTTTTAACTTTTTATTATACCACTCTATGGATGAAAATTTTTCGTCAAAGTTTTCTGGGCTTCTACATGTGGGAGTGATTTCGTATGTGGTCTGAAGCTTTATGATGATGAGTTGAACCGTGTAAGTAATTTTCAGGTTTGCCGTGCCACTACTTCCTGTTTGCCGAAACTTTAACTTTTTATTATAACACTCTATGGAAGAAAATTTTTCGTCAAAGTTTTCTGGGTTTCTACATGTGGGAATGATTTCATATTTGGTCTGAAGCTTTATGATGATGAGTTGTAC
>MJUU01016170.1:101721-118707 GCA_002080025.1 Modiolus philippinarum | reverse complement strand
AGCATGAAACTACGGCTGAGTGTTTTTCTCTGAATAAAGAAGAAAGAAGAGATGGAATCACTGTTGAGCTAAGGGTGATTTATATTTAATCTATTTGTAGCGCTTCAGATTACTGGTTTTTCGTCAATTAAAATTTAGTTAAATAATTGTCATGCAGGACAAATTATAAGTACACTTCAATTTCATAAATAGTTTGTTTTCTAGGTGGTATATATTTATATTCAATAGATCTGGATTCCGGTTATCCTTCTGACTGGTATTTGAGGAGATCGTTTCCGCCTTCAATTACACGAGAGTTCCTATCTCGAAAGTCCCGTATTGTCCGGTTCAGAATTCTCGTATACGTGGTTTAGTCCGGTTGAATTACGTTTCGTCCGGTTCTAAAAATGTAAATAAAACATAATTTTCACCCCCCCAAAAAAAAACCAAAAACAAAAAAACATGCAATTAACAGGTAAATATTCCCCATTGTTACATACATTTATTTATCATTTATTCAGCTACCTCTTGGCTAAAATTCGGTTAAAAGTATGCAAAAATGAGCATATGCCAATGCAGAAACGTGCAATTTTTGTAGTAAAATTTGATCACGAAATAAACCTATAATTTCACCTTTTCTGGAATCTGGAATCTCATTAAGACGCAGAACACAAACAAAATGCATTTGCAAAAATGATGGATAATGTTTTGGCAAGATATGGATAATGTTTAAACACAACTCAGGGAGTTCTGATAGAAAGCCGAACTATGAATGGATGCTTTGTTTAATCTTCCGATCATCGTAAATTCAAAAAATAGACATGTACACAACCTTAAGAAGTATATAAAATATCATAAACACCACCGTTGTTTTTTGCAAACATCATTTATTATTAGATCATATGAAGAAACATTTAGATTATCCCCTCTGATACCTTGTAACCACTATGATGTGACAGATCGTTACACTGTTTATATTTCGTGAACTAGAAAACACGAGGGGATTTTATAAACATAAGTGGATGATATAAATCGGATAATGGTTTTTATGAAATAAAAACGATACGCTAGGCTATGGAATAGCCTTGGATAGAAAATTGCGTGTTTGATTGACAAGGGTGTGGTGGCTCATGATGTATTTGTATACTCAAATCAATACTTGAAGTAAGCCTTTCTCGGTACTTCTTTGTAATTTCTTCTATTGGTCTGCGCATGTGATAAAACAGTCAGTGATTCGATCAAAACTCTATTTTTTTTTACAACAGCAACTCAAAGTAGTTTCGTGCTTTTGTTTTTGTTTTGTTTTTTTTTGTTTGTTTGTTTTTTTTTCATTTTGTTTTTGCATTCTCCTAGGGTAGCTCTTTATTCTTCCGCAAAAAAAAACGCAATTCTATCTCTTTCCACCTTTCGTTCTCCATTGCCTAAGTACCCGGGCCTAAGTATCTCCACAAACTACAATCACGCTTTGTTTAACACAATTATAGCATTTGTATATTATTGATTATTGCACAATACCTCATCTTTATTTATTAACTTCTGGTTTTAAATTTATACATTACTGTTGTTATTCTTTTTATCATATCTATATTTATAAATCTGGCTAAGCGAAATTGCAATACCAATCCCATCATCCTCTACAAACCTGTTCCCAGTACCACCTATAGTAAATGTTTAAAATACTTTTCAACTTCCACAAGGAAACAGAAAAATTAAACCCCGCCCCGTTTTGTCAGGACGAAACTGGACGCCATTTTGATTTTCGAGAATCTGAAATTCCTATTGGTCAATAGTCTTCTGTGCATGCGTTCTCCTCTCTGCGCAAGCACACTCCTCACTTCACCCCAAGAACTATCTATATGGCTAGGCTATTCCATAGCCTAGCTAATGATACCAGATATTTTTTTAGTAAAACCAGGGTTTATTTCAGAACTTGCAAACATCGACTATGACTTAACACCGAAGTTATTGGCAGTGTGACGGATGCCACGCGAGGAGCAGGACATGCTAGCCTTATGATGCCTCTAGTTTTTTGCGTGAGTTCACATTGTTAGTGCTAGTTTTATCGAGTTCTTGTTTATTTATTTTGTTTTTATCTCGGTCATGTTGTCTCCATTTGTGCTATTGTCCTGTTTTGGTTTTTTATAGTGATTTTTCCCCCTTTTCTACATTTTTGGTAAGGCATTCTATTGCAGATGTACTCTGAAGGAATATATTTGAATGTATTTAATAGGATCGTTAAGCTATATTCTCCGCTCGCGTTCAAATTGGATTTGGTGAGAATATAAAAATCGTAAGAGGGCCAAACCAGCGATCGTTGTTACCAACTATAGTTCGAAAGGGCATAGCAGTTTTATATAAAAAATTTTATTGCATTTTCCAACAGGATCCGTGTTAATCTGTGCACCACTGGATCCAAACGGATTTTTTGCCTTTTTGCCATTTTTCGTCAGTCCTTTTTGTGCCGAAATTCAGCACGAAAATCGATTTATTTTTCCATGAAAAGATTGTCTAAAGCCCGGACCGCTTCTCGTCCAATCCACCGTTATTCTATGTTCCATGGTATCGGGCTTTCTTGGATAAAATACGAACATTTGAAAGGTGGTAATGATGATAAACTATGGTTTAGATAAAAAAAATCTCAGAGATCTTTTTAAGTAAAGCTTACGACGGACGGGTGGTTGACTGATGCCAAGAGCTTTACACAGGCTGTGTGGGTAAGCTAAAACGCGTTGAATGGGATGACAGTGTTTGTAAGAGTACTTTGCCCGATATGTTATGCTTGTTGACAACCCCGCATCCATGACAAAAATAATGTAAAACAGGGGATGGATGTAGCGTTGTTCGACATTTAGCAAATGAATTCCGCTTAAACCGGTGCTAGGTCCGTCTTAAACTTACTATGAGGTAGTGGTATTTGCTCTTTGATGAAGGCCTCATGAAGTATTCAAGATGAAGAACAACAATGAAAGCCTTGTTCCAATTCTGTAGTTGTTCCATTTGTGTAATCTTACCATGTATTTATAGGGATTTTGTACCATGTACATTGACCGTATTTGTTTATTGAATGTTCAAGAAGCATCTTTCGTCACATTCAATTTGCAACTCTATGGAAGTATTGGTGGGAAAATGATATACTTGTCATCAATTTGCATTATTGATGATAGTATATATAATCTATCCCTTACAATCCTCGATTGAGTTACACTGAGTATGTAACGAATTCAACGCCTACATTTAGGTAGGGAAACTAGAGTTTAGCTCTGGAAAACCTAGTTTTTGCCACCGAAACCTAGGTTTCCCTCTGAGAAACCTAGTCTTTGCAGCCGAAACTTAGGTTTCCACATAAAAACTCGGGTTTAGCTCTGGAAACTATAGCTTGAAGCAAAAAAAAACTAGATTTTCCTTAGTCATGCTAACATTCGCGTGCCACTCCTAGACCACTAGGTGAAATTCACTGAAACTTTCACAGAACGTTCAGTGGATATTGTCATTGTGCATCAACTATTTAAAATTTGATTTGATGTGTTTCTCTTTTTCTTTTGTTGTTGTTGACTTTTTATATTGTGTCAAATGGGCGAGCGGGGGTATATATTAATGAGCTTTGCTTACATTTGTTCTAATTTATCAATAATTGTCAAATAAGCCACAGGAATATTCGCTTGAAAATGTATACATCTTCTTGCAGGAAAAAATCGGAATTGATGGCAAAATTATAGTTTTAGTCTTAAGGGACGCGAAGAACGGGCGTTTTGTACTACATTAAGTTTTGCGGAACATTATGTTGAAGTATTTCTCAAAATTCAAAATAGAAAATTGCCCACTGAAGACGGGCATGCTGTTTCCTGTGTAATTTCCGTATGTAGTCAACCGAGTTTACCGCAATTTGTTTCTCTTAAAAATGATCAAGTATTTACGTCACACGACATTCGCGGAACCGGGGATCCTGGGCGGGAACCCCTATTTCTGGATTTTGCAGAATCTAGGCAAAACAGACCCCGAAAGTGGCAAAAGAGTATATTAAAACCCCACTAGAATCGACCCTGGGTTCGCCAGTCGGCTTAACCACAAAATTAGCTATGCAAATTATTCTTTAATGGATTCTCATAACACTGGTATATTTTTCCTCTCTGTTGTATGGATCAGTTTCATTGTATATTTTCCCTCTCTGTTGTATGGGTCAGTTTCATTGTAAGTAACACCATTGCCTAACTAGAGGCTCAGACACTGAGCCTGTATCGCTCACCTGACAAAATGCTGAACAGCAGGATTTTGATGTACTGCATGGTGGCCATGTTTTTATGTGAATTTCCCACAGGGCCAAAATAAACTATGTTCTGTGCTGGCGGCCATGTTTTTTTATCGGATCGGAACGAAATGGGCAATCTTTGTTAAGGACTTTTAGTACATCATTCCTGTAAAGATTGGTTGAATTTGCTTCAGCGGTTTCAGAGGAGAATAAGAAAATAAGAATTTTCCCATAGAGTCAAATGTTAAACTATGTTCCGTGCTGGCAGCCATGTTTTTTATTGGATCAGAAAGAAATAAGCAATCTTTGTTAAGGACCTTCAGTTCATCATTCCTGTAAAGTTTGGTTGAATTTGCTTCAGCCGTTTCAGAGGAGAAGAAGAGAATGTGAATTTTCCGATAGGGTCCAATGTTAAACCTAAGTTCCACGCTGGCAGCCATGTTTTTTATCGGATCAGAGCAATCTTTGTAAAGGTCCTTTAGTACATCATTCCTGTAAAGTTTGGTTGAATTTGCTTCAGTGGTTTCAGAGGAGAAGATGAAAACGTGAATTTCCCATATAGGGCCAATGTTAAACTATCTTCCGTGCTGGCGGCCATGTTTTTTTTTCGGATCAGAACTAAATGAGCAATCTTTGTTAAGGACCTTTATTACATCATTTCTGTAAAATTTGGTTGAATTTGCTTCAGCGCTTTCTGAGGAGAAGAAGAAAATGTGAATTTTCCCATAGGGTCCAATGTTAAACCTAAGTTCCACGCTGGCGACCATGCTTTTTAGCTCACCTGGTTATGCCAGGGTGAGCTTTTGCCATCACTTTGCGTCCGTCGTCCGTCCGTCGTCCGTCTGTCCGTCCGTCGTTAGCTCACTTTCAAAAATCTTCTCCTCTGAAACTACTGGAGGGATTGGTTTGAAACTTTATAGTTATCATCTATGACATGTCCTGTACAAACGATCCTCATTTTATTATGATCCGATGAAAAACATGGCGGCCGGTGCTAAAAATAGAACCTAGGGGTAAATTGCAGTTTTTAGCCAATAACTCAAAAACCGATGCAGATATCAAAAATCTGACAGGAGTAAAATTATTCAGAATGCCAAGATCTGTCTGCTCTGCAATTTTGAAGAAAATTGGAAAACCCGTCTGAGAGTTATAGCTCTTTTTCCATAAATTTTTCAAAATTTGTGCATTTTTTATTTTTTATTTCAAAAACTGTAACAGATAGAGGTGAAGTGTAAATTAAAAAAATGTTCAGCATATCAAGATCTACATACTCTGAAATTTTGAAGAAAATCCAAAGGCCTGTGTATGATTTATTGGCCGTTTTTCACTTTTTTTTTCTTTTTATTTTCCAATGCCATATGGTTATGGGTTATTTCCCTTTAAATTCTGTGTTCAAATCTTCTTTAGTTAACTTTTCTCTTTTAAGCTTTAGAGAAATTCCCTACCATCACTTCATTTGAAAAAATATTTCTTCCATAATTAAGAGCAAAAACAGTGTTTTTGTGCAAATTTCTGCAATTTTTTGCAAAAATACTTTCTTAATCTATACCTTGATTGATGTTATAATGATTTGCCTATATAAACATATTGTGTTTGTGGTGAATCACTATAAACTCTGCTAACATGATTATCAGCTTCATAGACTCCTTAATGTTAAAAATATTTGAAAGTAAAGACTTTAGTTAGCAGTTGATGAAATTAACCTGAAATGAAATTAACCTGAATGGATATGAGCGGAATTTGGCATTTATGATGCTTATGAGGTGCTGACTATAATATATTGTATTGTGACTTTTATGCCTAAATGTCATCCAACATGGCCATCTGCAGGGAACTTAATTTATTACTCGACTGTATGGAAAGAGCATATAAAGAATTTTTTATCAGAAACAACTTGGCTAGTCACATTAATTTATCTTAGATGGTCCCCTCTTCAAGTTTGAACCTTATGCAAATTGGCTACCAATGGGAAACAAAGTTTAATATAGGAGTACATTCAAAGATCTTCTTCTTTAAAACCATTTGGCCAGTTGGAAATAAACTTTGGCACAATACTTAATTTTCTTTAAAATTGTGTCCTGCAGATCCATCCCTTATCCAAGATGGCATGCAATAGGGAAAATAGTTTAATTAAAGTTGGATCATATAACATAAATGTTTAGTTACATAGTTTGAAAATGAGACCCTTTAACATGTAAGTTGATTTGAAGTTATGTATTGGCCATGGTCCAGGTGAGCGATACAGGCTCTTGAGAGCCTTTTGTTATCGGATCTGAACGAAATGAGCAATCTTTGTTTAGGACCTTTAGTACAGCATTCCTATAAAGTCTGGTTGCAATTGCTTCAGTGGTTTCTGAGGAGAAGAAGAAAATGTGAATTTTCCCATAGGGTCCAATGTTAAACCTAAGTTCTGCGCTGGCGGCCATGTTTTTCATCGGATCGGAACGAAATGAGTAATCTTCGTTAAGGACCTTAAGTACATCATTCCTGCAAAGTTTGGCTGAATTTGCTTCAGTGGTTTTGGAGAAGGTGAAAATATGAATTTCCAATAGGGCCAATGTTAAACTATTTTCCGTGCTGGTGGCCATGTTTTTTATTAGATCGGAACAAAATGAGTAATCTTTGTGAAGAACCTTTAGTACATCATTCCTGTAAAGTTTGGTTGCATTTGCTTCTGTGGTTTCAGAGGAGAAGAAGAAAATGTGAATTTTCGCTTGGGTCCAATGTTAAACCTAAATTCCGCGCTGGCGGCCATGTTTTTTATCGGATCGGAACGAAATGAGCAATCTTTGTAAAGGACCTTCCATACATCATTCCTGTAAAGTTTGGTTGAATTTGCTTCAGTGGTCTTGGAGGAGAAGATGAAAATATGAATTTCCCATAGGGCCTATGTTAAACTATTTTCCGTGCTGGCGGCCATGTTTTTTTATCGGATCGGAACGAAATGGGCAATCTTTGTTAAGGACTTTTAGTACATCATTCCTGTAAAGATTGGTTGCATTTGCTTCAGTGGTTTCAGAGGAAAAGACAAAAATGTGAATTTTCCCATAGGGTCCAAATTGTTAAACCTAAGTTCCGTGCTGGTGGCCATGTTTTTTATCGGATCGGAACGAAATGAGCAATCTTTGTTTAGGACCTTTAGTACATCATTCCTGTAAAGTTTGGTTGCATTTGCTTCTGTGGTTTCAGAGGAGAAGAAGAAAATGTGAATTTTCCCATAGGGTCCAGTGTTAAGCCTAAGTTCCGCGCTGGCGGCCATGTTTTTTATCGGATCGGAACGAAATGAGCAATCTTTGTTGAGGACCTAAAGTACATCATTCCTGTAAAGTTTGGTTGAATTTGCTTCAGTGGTTTCAGAGGAGATGAAAATATGAATTTCCCATAGGGCCAATGTTAAACTATTTTCCGTGCTGGCGGCCATGTTTTTTATCGGATCGGAACGAAATGAGCAATCTTTGTAAGGACCTTTAATACATCATTCCTGTAAAGTTTGGTTGAATTTGCTTCAGTGGTTTCAGAGGAGAAGATGAAAATGTGAAAAGTTAACAGACGACGGACGGACGGACGGACGGACGACGGACGCCAAGTGTTGGCAAAATCTCACACTTCGGGTCAGGTGAGCTAAAAATTACATAAGCGTTCCATTATTGATACATTGGGAAGAACTAGGAACCAGGTGAAAATAAGTTGGTGACATGGAAATTGCCCACATTTTGGAACTTTTGTCACTTTTATTGGCACTATGCAAATACTAGATAATCTTTCTAGCAATGAGTATTTCTCCTTGATGAACAAATGGGAATTCAGTGTATACTTCAGTTTTATCTTCTTTGATTTGACATTGGATGTAAATGGAAGAAGCTATTATGATCAGTACATCAACAATTCATAACATTATTAGTTGAATAAACGTTTTCTGTTTCTCCTTTTGTCTTTACTTTGACATGAATTGGGCAACCAAAACCACTACAAAACAAGGACTAACCACCACATCACCAAGACGAAACACCACAAAATCAGGACATACTTTTTTCATAATTGCAAATTTTACTTTTATGATGCATGTAACGTTCAAAATTTTATTACCACAATACACCAGGATGGTAAGTCTTCCTGATTAACCCTTTTTGCATATCAATATCGTGTGGAAAAGTGTCAATTTATTTTTTTGCCACTTTCGACAAAAACAGGATTTTATGTTAATTCTACAATAAAAATAGTCAAGAAATGACAAAAAGATGGCTTAAATGATTACAAAACTTGCACGTCTTTTAATCTTCCCAACAAACTAATTCTATCTGTAAATTAGCAAAAATTCTGTTTTGTCTATATTTTTGTCACGATCACCGCCACAACCACACAACAGGACAAAACACCACCACAAAACAAATCTTCGCAGGACAACGTTCCTACCTGTGATTACAAAGCAGAAAGCTGTAACTAAAAGAATAAAACGACCTTTTCTTTTCCATTTATACATACATTTTAAAGAATATAGAATTGTTTAAAAATAAGAGCAAAGTATGAAAAATTGAAGGAAATAACTTTCATGGCTCCGTTATGTTAAAATAAGCATATGGTTGACTAGAATACAATTAATTTCCACTTTTATAAGCAAACAGTATACAATTATAAACAGCAAAGTAATTATGACGAATTAAATAAAACAACCATTTGTTGAAATTTTGAATTGTGATTAGCACAAACTATAAGGTTTAAGTTATTCTCAACCGACCTAAACGTTATTCTCAACCGACCTAAACGTTATTCTAAAACATGACTTAACAGAATACCTCGGAAATTGATAGTTTACCAAAACATTATCCAATGAAAGTAAGGTGGCAGTTTTCTCATAATTATGGAAGCAAATCTAAGAAATGATTATCTCTGACAAAAGAATAAGTGAACTGGTATTCAAACTTCAATTTTTATTCCAATTAATTGTTACTTAGGAACGCGTAAGGGGGGAGGAATTAAGCGAATATCAACATGCAATTTTGGAAAACACAACGAAACTAGACCCAGTTTTGGCAGCTTGCAATATTGACAGTATTGAAGCAATACATGACAAAATTTGAATTTATTGCCAGATTATTTCGTTTATTCATACTCAGGTAGGTTTTCTCGTGTGTTGTTTACAAGAATTTCGATCAAATTGAACCGGACTAAACCACGTATACGCGAATTCTGAACCGGACAATTCTTATAGTCGAGAACTCAGCTTAATAGGGGTGATAATCTGATGTACCTAAACCAAATATAACATAGCATCACAGCCGAGGGAAAATAAGCCGAAAGTAATGTCAAAGAAAGACTTGCTTCAAATCTGCATTATTTCAAAACATTCTCGAATTTTTTGTTAATTTAGTTTCTGATGACTAACATTCCGACAACTTATTACCTGTACGTGTATTTCGCAATGAAACATTGAAAACTATATGAAAGATATTTTGATCATCTAAGTCGTAAATGATAAATTTTACTAATAGTTCTGAAATGATGTATGAAAGGAGCTTAAGCAGAAGGTGCTCATTTTGATCCTATCACCACAGAACATACATTGAAACCGATAGGAAAAACATTTTTTCACCTCCTCTGAAAACATTTCAGCACATAAAAACAGATAAAAGAGGCATAAAACGAATCTATATATGAGATGTTCACTGTTCCAATTCCCAAAATTGTGGTTGCTAGCACAAGAATAAGATGAAATTGAACCGAATGACACTTAAAATAATGAAAAAAATATTTTTTTCTTGTAGAACTAGAACCACTGAAGCACACTGAACTCTTCATTAAAGCAATGTATAGAAAATAGATTGGCATACGAATTCCTCAATTCATTGCAGAAAATTCATTATCTTTTTCATCAATACGTTTATGTCCAACCTTCGTACTTTATGAAGACATGTAGTATTATATTTTTGCCCGGATGGTATTTTAGAGGGGATGTTCTCGATGGGGTATTTCGTTATCATGGAGGCCGCTATGAAAAGCTGGAATTATGCAGAATCTTAATTGATTTTGACGGTAAATTGAGTCATTGAGTAGACTAGGGGACGTAACTAACATTCTTTACGCAATACGGGTTATCGACAGGATATTCTGCACTTATCCGTTGAATTCGCTTTGGGATCCAATGACCCGAGGGTTTCACACGTATACTGGCCTCTCTCTGATACTGCCGAAGTCTATTGAAAAACATGATGATTCAAAACCCATCTGGGAGTTTTGAATTTGAATTTTCTTCCGTATTCGACAGTGTTTTACCAGCAGACTAGGCTTCTTGAGCTAGCCGGCAGTTTAGCGGCGAGCACTCCTTCACCCCATCTTTCAAAATTACGTTTTGTTTCAAGATTGTAGTCGTTGAGTTAGTGGTTTACCTGTTTTGGGTTTTATTCGTATGTTTATTATACTATAATGAAACGGGGCTGAGGAAGCGGAGGTTTGGGTACCCATAAACCGGTTTAATCGTACCGCTGGCTTTTGCTAGTGCCGGTACCAACTCCGACTGTCTCGAGTTCGTATCGTTGTTTACGTAAATGTCTTTTGTTTTTTATTATGTCACCCCAGACTTTGTCGGGGTGACATGTTGTTATTCTACATTTCTTCTGATTATTGTTATTCTTCTTTTTTTTTCTTTTTCTTCCAATAATTCTTATTTTGTAATGGCTGGATGGAATGATTTCAAACTTGGCACAAAGTTGGATCACCATCTGAAGTTGTATGCTGTGCGTTTGAAATTTTCAAAATGGCCGCCGAAACGCGTCAACATTTCAACATTGCCGGATTTCAACGAAAATTGATTTCCAGGTAGATTTTGACGCTGCGAATAAATGTGGAATCTTCGAATGGGCAGTCTGGGGTGACATCAGCTATTGCTAGTTGTGTTTATTTTTTTTCTTGTTGTGTTCCTTGGTACATTGTTGCATGTAACTATGTTTTTCAGCCATCGTAGGTGTTTCTTGTTATCCTTTTATTCTATTATTGTTATTCTTAAATATGAAAAATAAAAAAATGGGGTAAATGTCAAGGAGACAACATCCCATCTCCAGTTTAAAACGACCCGAAACAAGGCATCTGGCGGTCACCATAGTATTTTCATAGGTACAGTTTCTTTTTCCATAGGCAACAATATCAACATTTTCAAGATTTTTGCCCATTTTTAACTTTCGCTGGAAATATTGAAGTATGCTCCCTTATAGAACATTCATTAAACTTCTAAAAACATGTCAGTAACATATTATCACGACCAATTCCAATAGAGCCTATAATCAAAGTAGCACGGTACAGTTTCTAAACATAAAACTGGGTACCCAAGAGGGGAGAATACTGAAAGCGTAGTTCTAATTGGTTATTAAAAACAATATTCATGTTATTTTTTCAAATACGCATATTATCTATGATTAAGAAAATGTGAAACATAATTTTCACGTGTCCTTAATTTATTGAAATTATTTTCTTTTAGAATTATAGGTAAAATCCCTTCCATGCAACTTAGAACGCGGTGCGTAGCTCTTTATGGAATTGGTCATGACTTTATTTCACTGGTAGTTTTTAAAGTTAAATGAATGTTCTACAAGGGAGCATACTACAATATGCCGGGTGAAAGTTATGAATGGGTGAAATTTTTTGAAAATGTTATAATTGTCGCCTATGGAAAAAGAAACTGTACCGTGCTATAATTTGCATTGAAGGGGGTGTTTCCAATAATTATAAAAAGAATAATCTCAATTTATTAAGGGCACAAGAAAATTTCTTTCATATTTTCTTAATCATAGATAATATGTCTATATATTTTCTTAACCATAGATAATATGTCTGTTTGCAAAAAAAATGAGGTATGTCCGAGACACGATGTAGTCACGATATCGTCGACATCGTTAAACTGTTGCTAATGGCAACGTTAATTATATCATGGAACTGTACTTGCTTGACAAGAATAATCATAATATCAACAACGGTAATGGTGGGTTGCACTTGGTTGTCGATATCGACGATATCGCCAACATCGTTACGATATCGTAACAGCATCGTAAGTTAAGTTCAACATTATTATACATTGTCATTAGCACTAACATTTAAGCATTTTCGTCGATATCGACGATATCGTCGAGATCGACACGATATCGTTGCAATATCGTCAACAACGCTAGTACTTAATATGAATATTCTGTCGATATCGACGATATCGGCAACATCCTAACGATATCGGAACGATATCGTCAATTTAACACCACTTTTTTGTCGATATCGACGATATCGTCAACATCGTTACGATATCGACGCAACATCGTCAACAAGACTTATACTCCACTTGTTTATGATTGTCGGGGATGTCGACGATATCGACTACATCGTTACGAAATCGTAACTACATGGTAAAAACGCTTATGTTCAAACATACTCGTCGATATCGACGATGTCGTCAACATCGCCACGATATCGTAACTACATTGTAAAAGCGCTTCTTGTCGATATCGACAACATCTTTACGATATCGTTACAATATCGACAACCATTATAAAAGTACTGTCAATATTGTTACGATATCGTAACGACATCGTATAAAACGCTTATGTTCAAACTGTACTTGTTGATATATAGCATCATCACGATATCGTAACAACATCTTGAAAAGATAGTATTTGTTTGTGGATTTCGAAGATGTAGCACAGTACTGGCCTTTCGCTGCCCTAGTGGAACGACGGACGCACGAAAACACACACACGTGTGGCTAGCAAATGCGCGTGTGGATTGTATTGTTTGATATTATTTCTTCAACGTTTAGCACCCCCATATGTGGATAGAGAACGGGCGCCCCCACGGCTAACGCCTAACCTCCGCTCGTACCTCGCTCCAGCGGGGGGGCTAGTTATTCAAGTTATAGTATAAAATGGGACGTTTCTTCCCTCAATGCTCAACCGCCGCAGCCGGGAAGCCAGCTTGGCTTAGGTGGGGACACAGGGGTTAAAAAGGGTTCTTCCCTCAATGCTCAAAAGCCGCACCAGTAACTAGGTAACTTTAAAATGGGCATAATCCTAACTATGAGTAGCAGTTTATAGCTCCAATAATACCTGTCTTAGCTAGATTAACAATAAATAGGTAACTGTGTTCAACACAAAATTCATGGTAAACATAGTTCTTAAAACTTAAGCCTTTTGTATTTCAAGCAGAGATTGAGATGACTCCTCTTATAAGGGTGATAAAGGTATCTAGAACGGATACGAGACCTGGACACTTTGGAGCGTTTCTTTGGATTGAAGAAGAGTCTTCGGACGACAGACGACATCTAACTTTGTTTGGCATCAAAACTGAAATGGGATTAGGATAAATATTAGTTACGATTAATATTAGTTGAATCCGCAACTCGTTTAATCTGTCTGTGTTGTTCGGCACTCGTGACATTTTTATTGATATTCACGACGGTCAATTAGTTATACTATGATTATTGATGCTTTGATATCGAGTCGATATCGAATCGTGTTTGTCGATATCGTCAATATCGACATTGGTATTTGAATTTAAGTTATTCATTCCATTATAACAATTTATTAAGACTTCAATATCGAGTCGATATCGAATCGTGTTTGTCGATATGGTTGATATCGACATCGGCATTAGTTTTTAAGCTATTCATTATATTAAAGCAATTTATCAAGACTTTGATATCGATTCGATATCGAATCGTTTTTGTCGATTTCGTCGATATCGACATCAGCATTGGACTTGGACATGTATGAAAAAAAATGAATATTATACTCGAGAACCAATCAGATTTCAGTATTAACTCCTCTATATATAAATCTTCGGTACACAAAAGGGGAAAATCCAGTGGAGGCTTTGCAGGTTCATCCCTCTCACTATCTACTTTTTAAGATACTTTCATTTGTATAAGATTATTCATTTGTAGAACAGAGGACAAAATATTGAAATTTATCTCTAATTAGGAAAGCATGAGAAAAGTAAAATAACCTGACATCATAAAACTTTCTTAATACCCTAGTAATTCTTTGCCTTTTTATATTCTTTCTAAAAAAAATAGTAATATCTAAGATTTGACCATAAGGCACGGACCATTTGNACTTTCATTTGTATAAGATTATTCATTTGTATAAGATTAAACTTTGACAAACCTTGAAGAACCAGCACAAAGAAGAAGACACATATTGCAAACATTCCTTAGTTCTATAAAGGGGGCAAGTGTGATTCCATTGTCATAGCTTGTTCCTGAAAAAGATATATCAGTGGAAAATAACTATATACAGTAAAATTATGATCATGAAATTCTGTTATTTGGTGACCAAAATAATCGCAAAAAAATCTGCATAAAATTATGTGAACTTCAAAATGGCTAGCAAAAGATTCTATAATTTTCGTAAATAGGCCAATTTTCCAACACAAACCTACAAAACTAATTTGTTTCACCATTCTTTTGAAATACCTGTACCAAGTCCCATTCATATTTCGTAACTATGATAGGTATTTTACAGAGGATAAAGTTTTTGCAATATTGGCATTTTATTCTATTAATACCTTTGCCTAATGAACCAATAATGCCTGTGTTAGCACCCGTCTTAAACTTGTATGAGGTATGAGCAAAGGCCACATGCTGACTTCATGATGAAAAACAACAATAAAAGCGTTGTTCCTCCGCTTGATCATATCATGTATTTGTAGAGACTTTGTCTCATGTGCATTTACTCCATATCCTTACAATGTTTATTGAAGAAAGACATCATCACCGATGTTGGCAGAAAAATTTTAAAGTCCTAGGACTGCCTTTCTTGTGCAGAACTCTAACTGTAACCTATTTTTGGAGTTGCCAGTAGTTCGTGAAAACATTTAATTTTTTGACTCCCATTTGTAGTTATATATATAACTACAAATGGAAGTCAAAAAATAGTTTGATTTGGTTACATATCTGTAATTTTCAACAAATAAATTGTTGAAAATTACAGATATGTCACCAAATCAAACTATTTTGTTACTTTGTCAAAGTCGGTCCATAAATAGGGCGGTCTGGTGAGATGTTGCGCCAACAGGATACTTGTACAGTTAAGAAATAAATTGTTGAAAATTACAGATATGTCACCAAATCAGACTATTTTGTTACATTGTCAAAGTCCGGTCCATAAATAGGGCGGTCTGGTGAGTTGTTGTTGGAAATATTTTGCGCCAAAAGGATCAACTTGATTAAGGCCAAGACATCTCCTTATTCACTTAATGACTCGAAGCGCACACAGAGTGACGGCAAAGCTTTTGATATAATTTGTAGAGGCACATGCACATTTGGAGTCAAGAAGACAAATAAACCCGAGTATGATAAAAAAAACATGATGAACTGTAATTCTTCAAAGTAGACACATGAACCCCTTCATAAAATTGGAAAAACTACAATATCTAAAAAAATATAACCCCAAGAAAATATCAGTCATCTTTAGCTAGTTTGGAGATGGTCTGTTTGTTAGCTTTGCCACTAGCTTTTTCGGTGACAATCCCAATTTTAAAGTTAAGTAAACTGTTCAAACTTAAACAAATACTGTACATTTGCGGCCTTTTCTATAACACTTAATTCTGTAAATGGTCATTTGTTGACATCTTATGTCTCTTCAGTGCAGATCAACATCAAACATTAACTGAACCAGAAAGAGCTGACAGAGAAGAAATAACAAGAAGTGCCTGACATTAGTACATAAATAACAAGAAGTGTCTGACATTAGTACATAAATAACAAGAAGTGTCTGACATTAGTACATAAATAACAAGAAGTGTCTGACATTAGTACATAAATAACAAGATGTGTCTGACATTAGTACATAAATAACAAGAAGTGTCTGACATTAGTACATAAATAACAAGAAGTGTCTGACATTAGTACATAAATAACAAGAAGTGTCTGACATTAGTACATAAATGGTCATATATATCTGTTAAAGACTGTGCATTGCACAAGGTATACTTCATGGCTCTATGAAAAATCAATGAAATCACCTTTGTATTATGCTGTACAATATTGAAGTTTCTTGTCAAAAGGTGAATTCATATAAATCAAATACTAGTTATATCATTGTTACTTAATTAATCTAATTTGATTAATTATTCAAGCACAGTTTCATTAAATACTATTCTCTATAGTGGAGCGGCGAGGAGGCAAATTTTCAAAATTTAAATACTCGAAAGCCCCATGGACTTTTATATCTTAAACGAAAGTGTAATGTTTGTTCTTTCAGAAAATGACTGTCGTCGCTATCTGACATGGTCCAAACATACTTTATTTAAGGGTCAAAGGTCATAGCCCTGAGAGCTGTATTTTTGGTTTGCCGGGGTATAACTTACTAATTTTTTGACATACTTTTCAGATATTTGGTAAATAAGTGTATCACAAAAAAAAATGAATATTTGGTACCATTTGACTTTCATATGACATTCACCTTTGACCTTAAGGTCAAGTAATTGTTTTCAAGTAAAGGATTTTCCAATACACAAATAAATTGCACTAGAGTTGTCGTATTTAAACCGAGTTTTGAATGCATTAAAGTGCGATCTGTGCTGCTATAGCTTCATTGAATTTGACCTCACTCAAGGTCAAATAAGGCAATTTTTTTACAATGAACAGAGCGGTACAAGGTTGACTAAGAACAAGGTATTTGACACACGTTTTTACCATTGTACAAAGTGTCTGTAACAATTATGACTCATGTTAGTCATTAACATTGAAGATATCAAAATTAAGTTTCCTCATAATATTTTTGGCGTGT
>MJUU01016170.1:60730-89218 GCA_002080025.1 Modiolus philippinarum | reverse complement strand
TTGCATCGATTATCAATTACTGAGGGATGTGTCAAAAACTGTAAAAGTAAAATCAAATTTAAAAAATTAAAAATCATGCATAACTGTAGCGAAATCAAACTAGAAACAAACAAAAGCAACATAAATTATAAGCAGCCAAAATGCAAAAGTATTACTTGCAAGCAGAGCAGCGACATTCCACACTATTCCAGGACTGAATAAGACAAACTATTTTCAGTCCTGAAATGGTCTGGAAGGCTGTTCCATGAAGTAGCGGCAGCAAATTTGAAAGATTTTTTTTACCGTAACGAGTCGACTTCACATGTGGTACATCCAGAACATTTACATACATGAAAGAATATTTTGATTGTTTAACAGTAACCATTTTGTAAGCATACAGGAGCTATGTTATTCACAATCTTAAATGTTTCTAGAGCCATTGTTCTTAACCGTCTGATCTGCAAGGAAGGCACTTTAGCTTCATGTAAGAGGTCCTCATAGGAGCTATTTTAGTCCTCATAAACAAAACGGAGTGCTCTTTCCTGCACTTTTTCTAACTTTTTTGAGTTTTTCTCGGTACAAAATTGCCAAGCCAAAGGGCAAAATGTAAAAATTCTAAGAATAAAAGTGTGAAATATAGTAAGTTTACTGAGCCTATCCTAAAAAGAGCCCAAACTTTTTAAAACATTGAGTTGCTGTGAAGCCTTCCTGCAGATAGAGCTGATATGAGAATCAAAATTCAACTGATAATCGATTTCAATGCCTAATAATTTAACTGTTTTTTCACATGTAAGATTAGAATTTTCAATTTGTATCGAAAGATTTTTATCAAATGTCCTTTTGCCAACAGCCAAAACTTGGAATTTGTCCGGGTTAGCTTGCATTTTATTTACCCGGAACCACTCGATAAGAACTTTTGACTCTGATTCCAAAGTTGAAATAAATAAATCGAAATCTTGACTACAGAATGACAAAGTATTGTCATCTGCATAGTTATATAAACTACCGTTTTTGACAAAAAGAAAGATATCATTTATAAATACGTTAAACAACAATGACCGAGGATAGAACCCTGAGGTACGCCTTAATGGATGTCAGACCAACCACTCATAACATTGTTTACTTTTATTTGTTGTTTACGATTTGATAAATAGGACTTCAAAAGAGCAACTGAATTGGAAGATAAACCATATGCTGATAATTTATCTGCAAAATTTCGTGAGGTAGGCAGTCAAAAGCCTTATACTGCTGCAATGTACTGGTTTTTATCAAGAGCTTCATGCCAATCCTCCAACACTCTGAGCAGTGTGGTCTGACATCCATGGTCTCGTCTGAACTGACATAAAAAGGGTTAAATATATTATCAAAGTATTCAGATAGTTGAATCTCATATATCTTTTCAAAATTTTTAGAAAAAATGGGTAAAACACTTACTGGTCTATAGTTCGCTTTCAACAATATTGGGTCAGACTTTATAAAGAGGGGTCACTTGAGCTTCTTAAGTTTATCAGGAAAACAACTATTTTCAATGGACAAATTGACTAGTGTAGTAAGCTGAGGTGTAATACAAGATTTACAATTTTTAACAATTTTTGTTGGAATACCATCAGCTCCTGTAGCCTTCTTGATGTTTATTCTATTCAAAATTTTATCAACATTTTCATTAAGTACTTTATTAAACTCAAAATCCAAAATATATTTTCTATTACTCAAGATTTCCTTAATACTTGGATGGTTTGAGGGGTCATATACCACATCTGTTCCAATTTTGTCTGCTACAGTGGAGAAAAAATTATTAAAAAGGTTTGAAACTTCCTTTGGACTGTTAACAATTTTGTCGTTTTCAAACAATACAATTTTTTATTCTCCAATATTCCCCTTTTTTGAAAAGAATGGTTTTACAGTTTTCCAAAAATCACACGATTTTGACCCACCAGAGCAACGTTCTAAAAATATATTTTCATTGATTTTCTTTTGAGCTTTGTTTCTAGATTTATTTGTTTCCTAAATTTCTCCCAATTTTTGTCACTCCGGTTTTTAGTGAATTGTGAATAATGGATGGGACAGTAGTTAGTTGAGTTTTAATTGCGCGAAAGGATTAGACAAGTAGAAAATGTTCACAACTTGGATGGGAAAAGTCACGGCTCTATCGTTACCTTTTGATAGTTCCAATTAAACTCGATATGAATGATCTCATATAGAAGGTGTCAAAACTGCCTATAGCAACTCCTACTGTAGAATTTAATTCAAATCTTTATAAATTTAGATTGTATACAAAATTCCTGGTTTTCGTTTGATGAAGCTGCAGAATCGAAGCTCGGATGGTCATTGCGGACAGCAAATATAAAAAAAAACAAAGACCATAAGGGTTGTATGCAATTTATCTGTGTTTTTGTTGTTGTCAAATTTGAGATTACAACCTAGGCTATGCTGTATGAAAATGTTTCCAAAAGACGAGAAAATAGTATTTCTATAAAAAATCTCAGTTAACAAGGGATAAGTAATTTTTTTCCAATTATCATCATCTGTACTTGACTGTTCCAGGCAACATTGCTTATTTGTTGTTTTCCAAGATATCATTGGCATTTATTTGTTGTGTTCCAGATAGCATTGCCTTTAACTTATTCTATCCGATGAATTATTTACAGAAACATTGCCAGAGAAATTGGAACTCTTACCTGCTAAACTCGAGGTTCAATTCACAAGTTCTACACACGAGGATATTGTATCAACGGAACTAATTAAAAAGATATCAAAATCTGTTGGGATAATAATGGGCCACCTTACGTCAGGAACGGGATTCAGAGTTGGAGAAAAATATGTAATGACAGCACTGCATGTGGTTAAAGGAATTTGTAGTAAGTATACCTGGTGTGCTGTTTGATTTGTTCATTCATTATATTGTTAAGATTTAACGAATTGTCTGAAACCAATACATTACATTTCACCAAAGAAATTTAACACATAACTACTTACATTTTCACTATTAATTTCTCTTCGTGCTGGCAAACATTACCATGCAATTCCACCCTATGGAATTTAAACATTACTCAATTTTACAGTTGAGTGTACAAACGTTAAACATCTCGACGGTCCATCGGCTACGAGAAATACTACTAGCATTTTCAGGTTACTACTAACCCACTCCGTCCAGCAACAACTCTGGTAATCCACATCATCTTTAGCATCTTTAGTTTTGCACTTATAAAGACTCCTTCAATTAGATTGTAATCAGATGTGTATAACGGCAACAACTTCCAGTTATCGATATTGTCCTCTAATTTCCATACCAGTTACCAATAGACATTGGCCACACAGATATAATGAAATCTTCTCTCATTTACCGTATATATAGCCACTCTAATGGTGAAAATCATGTTACCTTGGCCTTGTTATACCGATACACCAAGATATGCAAATCCCAATCACTTTGATTTTCTGTGCTAATTTTTTCAACATTATTTATAATGTACTAACTCTTTTACAATACCCTTTTGATTGTTGTACAACCACGAGAGGCAAGAAACTCTGAAAAGTCCTTCATCCAACTCTATTTCGGGAATTGTTTGAGATTAAAGTTTATACTGTGAATTATTCAACGTAATAATTTCCAGAGGTGATCCAAAATTAAAAGATGAATCAAAATTCAGATAATGAAGATAATTCCAAATGGTTCGATGAAATAAAATAACAATAAAATTCACTTGAACAATTTTAATTTCGAAATCGCTGGTTACCAATGTGTAACAATCCCACCACTGCCGCCAATATGTTGTAATCACGAACGTTGCCACCAATATGTCACAAGCATAAATATCACTAAATTCACCACTAGAAGTCATGTTACTTTCGAACCTTCATTTCCAAAACAGAGTTATTGAATTTGACATGTAATTCGTAGATTTTTAGCTTACAATATTTAAAGCACGTTTTCTCTTCAAGCATGAATTCTAAAACTAAAGTTAACCAGATTTTGCTGATGAGAGGTTACTCCTTGAATCACGTGTACAACATAACGAAATTTACTGCTTAATATGCAACTTCGGTATTTTTTGTATTTTGAACCATTGAGCCGATGCCATTGCTGGTTTACTAGAGGTACCCGGGGGTATCCACCAGCCCAATAGTCAGACTTGTCTGACATGAAAATTTTACCTTGCGTGTTACAGAAATTTACTGTTTTTATCAAAATTCTAAGAACTTAAGAATACTGAGGCTTCATTCCGTGTATGACACTCGGTAGATGTCCTTGGTACTGGATTTGGCTTCCTATTTCGATATTTTTGGTTATGACTACTTCTTTGATCTAATACTGCTCCTTGAAACACGTATACAGCATAACGAAATTTACTGCTTTTTATGCAACCTCGTTATTTTTTGTATTTCAAATACTGTAATAGTCTAGACTTGACATTTTCTTTAGAAAAACAAATAAATGTTGTCATTGTTATGTAACCTCTGTGACAATATTTTAATTGTAGATAAAAGGTAACAAAATACCGAAGTTACTGTTAATTTATTTGTAAGTTCCCTGTGATTTGACGATGTTATTTATCAAGTTAACTAGTACTGCGGGTAATTAAAATCAAATGTTTATGCTAACTCAACAGCTCAAGTTAAAAAAATAAAACAAGAACTTACATTTTTTTTGAAAAGATATAAAACGGTGGTTATTAATGGAGTGAAGTAATTCTGGCAAACATGCAGAAAACAAATCGTTTAGCAAGAAAGTATGTAAAAGCACCCTGCCTAAACTTCTTGCATTCACCATAGAAATATTCTGTTCGGTTTTCAGTTAAATAAAATAAAATTACAGAACAAAATTGAACAATATAAAATGAAAATTTGAAAGAATTGACATGTTGGGTTTTTATTGACAAATATGTTTCAGGAATTTATTTGTCTGTACATATAATTAGTCTGTTATTCTCCATTGTAGGTTTTGGAGGTATATTTAAGGAGTCAAACCTTGAAAGTCCAGATGTTTATATTTGTTTTGATTACTGTGGTGGATACAACACAGACACTGTCGTGTTCTACTTTCATGGGCAAATACGATACGCGAATGAGGAACTTGATGTTGCCGTTTTGGAGCTTAAAGACAGTGAAAATAAAATGCTGCCTCCTAAAATTTTATGTAGTGTGAATTTCCTTGGGGACATAGAACAAGGATTTCACCTGGTTGGACAATCATATAGAGATCCGAATAAAATATTTGTTAAAAATGTTAAGTTTTTGGTAAAAGATAATGAAGTTATAAAGAAGGCGCAAACTTGGAGTACAGAAATGTTTTATGAAAATGGGTATGTCGGATTAGAGGATCCTAATTTAGAATTGTGCCATTGTTACTTTCGACCTGGTATGGAGGGGAGTCCAGGTGTCATATGTTTACCCAAAGGTAAATCATCAATCGATGAATGCAAAAATATTACAGAGTACGAATGTATCAATAAGAACGAGGCTGTACAAGCAATAGGTGAAGATAGTAGAGTCCCAATGGAACATGTTTTACCTGTAAACAATACATATAGCTTTAATTATGAGGTAGAAACAGATTCAGACAATGAAATGACCTATGTGAAAATGATTGCACAGAATGAGGACTTGTCAGTTCAGCATCGCTGCCATCAAACTAATGGATTGTACAGTTCATTTTCCTTCACTAGCGAATCGGACTTGGACCAATATCAATTGCATTCACATGTATCGTTAGACAAAAAAATTCCAAGTCATGAATATGATGATTGTAAAAGTAGTCCAGAAAATAGCAACTTAGCTTTGGACAAAAGTGTGCAAACCAAAGCAGACCTGACAATTCCAGAGCAGGATTCTGTATCCGGGGCATTTAAAATAAACCCTCATTTGGATGCGAAAGCAACAGGTGATCATCCTATGGAATGTTTTTCTGCTGTGAAAAACACTGACCATGCAAGATCATTTCAATTAGGCAATGGTGCATCTGAAATCCAAGAGCTTTTATACATGTGTTTATATGATGAGAATTCTAGTCATGTACATTTTGCTGAAACTGAAACTTTTTCTCGAGAGATGGACCTTCTTTATTGTGAGACTGTAACTTCTTACGGGAACACCTATGATAAACATGATGAAAGTCACAGTACTACGGAACTGTCCTCTCTTCAGTCCTATTCAGAAGATGGGGCACTGTGTATTAATAATATTTTACCAGAAAATGAAAAAAGTTTAGGCGTTTCTAGCAAATTCTCTTGCGCGGATTCATGTTCGGAAAAGCCACATACTTACAGCATTAACAATGAACAGACAATATATATGAGTTACGTATCACCGAATACTACATTTATAGACAACAAAAGTAACAATCTTGAAAAAGGGGTTACACAAGATAAAACCAGTGAAATAAATTTAAAGCAAAACGCACTATTATGTAGAGACTGCGATAATAATTATCAATCATTGAAGATCGACCAGGAGAGTATTGAAACCTCCGATGTCGAAATAGGAGACATACAAATTCTGAATGAAAGAGACAGACAAGTTCGGGAAAACGAAATTAAAGACAACACATCTTTAGATGACGACACCATGAACAAAGCTTTAGACGAAGGACACTTGAAAAACAAAATTTCAGATAACAAAATCGAGAACCAATTTTCTGTGGTCAGAATTGAGGATATCGAAGCTTCAGATGACGAAATAGAAAACAATCAAGATTCAGATGACATTATCGATAACCAAGCTTCAGATATCGAATTCCAGGATATGCAAGCTTTATATGATAAAATCGAAAAGTATCAAGCTTCGGATAACACCACAGGAGAAAAGCAAGCTTCAGATGATGGAATCCAATGCAGTAAATCATTAGATGACAAAATTTATGTCAACAAAGTTTCAAATACCAATGGTATATGTGTTACTGAAAAACTTTTGTCGAATAATAGAATCGAGCAAACAGAGGGGGCAGATTGTATTATATTAACAAAGATCAATGCTGGATCAATGGAACTAATTCACAATTCTAATGAACATATGGATAAATATAATTCTACAATTTTTGTTGAAAAGAAGCAAACCGGCAATCTAGTACAACCTCTGTGTAAATCTGGGAATAAAGCGCTAAGTGAATCAGATGTTTCAACTTATATAAATGGCGGTAGAGTTCAGTTACTCATAGATAAAAAGGCTGAAACTGTCAAGGACAGTAGTACAGACTATGATGAGAGTCTCAACGACCAACATGGGGAACCGCCATCAACAAATTCAGAACATTCAATGTCGCATTTCAGAGACTCTGATGAAAATAACAAGAAAATTCTGGTGGAAAGTTCGCTTTCCGCTAAAGCAACTGATTTAAGTTCTGAAAAGTCCAAGTCGGAGCAAGTTACAGTGTATGAACCAGCAGTAGTTTTTATGTTACTTGGTGGATATCCTACGTTTTATTACAGGGATGGAACACCACAAGAAGTTACAGAACTTGTTACTGAATATAAACTTGTTAACGCTGGTGTTACTATGAAATCAGTCTTTGATCACATGAAACAATATCATATTTATAGAGAACTTTGTACAGATATATTCATGCCTTATAACTTGAACTTCGAACTTGAAAACAGACGGGTTATCTATGAATATAATCAAAGAAATTAAAGTATTTGGAAATTTCTATGTTGTAATTGCTTTGGATTATTGTTTTTTTGTTAGGTATAAAACATGTGATGCTTTTGGTATCTAAGCAGTCCGAATGAAACTTTTAGACTTGAAACCGCATTTGCGAAATGTTCAAGTAGATTTAAAAACATAAAAACCCAATGTCAGCTTACATCCTGAGAACAAATTAGTAGATCTTTATAATCAGTTCCGCATCGGAAGTAAATTTTATTTCTACGTATGTACATGCTGGTGATTATTATCTTGTTTTTTCCTAAAGTTTGCTTATAAAAGCACATTTTAAATACCAAAAAGTAAGTCAGAAAAGGGCTAAAGACGGAGCTACGGGAGAGGGAAATGATCATGATAGATTTATTAATTTCACAACTAATGATAGTTCTCGTGCGGGTTTTTTGGAGTGCAAGATTTATTTCTTGGCTGGTAAATATACCCACCTGTCTGTCATATAAGGGCATATAAAATAGGATTAGAAAAGCATACTGAAAAGACTGCCTTTATGTTTTTCCATATTTGCACCGTTATATGTTCTCACAAATGCAAAATCATGATCTAAAACATTCGAAAACAACAGAAAACGATAATTTAAAAGATGGATCTGGAGCTTTTGTGTACCAGGTAATACTCATTTAATATTTTAAAGGATTCTGATAAAAAAACAGTGTAAAATTAGAGCCGCTCCATTTTGCTGATTGAAACCATATTGTGGTCTCCCAAAGACGTCAATGGACGTTGCTTTATCCTATCAAAATGAACCTCTAATCAAAGTAATGGGGTTGGAATCGCGCTGTGCTCTGAGAATTCCTTGATTTGCTTTCTACTCTAGTCCAAAAATTCTTTTAAAAATCCCGATCTTTATTCTAAATATTTTTATGCCGGTATACTGTAGTGGTATTGCGCACGAAGTTGTTTTTTAGATTTTGTTTTATTGTTAGATATTATGGCATGTGTTTTTTTTTTATCAAATTGAAGGAATTTCCGCGAATATATTGATGTATTTCATATAGCCTTTGTAGTTTCTGGGCTAGTAGAGACAAAGAGGACCTAAATTTTATTGTGGTCACTGCTGGAGTATTAGTATTTTAACTTTTCATTCTGAATGCAAAATATTACTAACTTCTGAAATCAAATTTGCTACACAAAACGAAAAATAATAACCTTGGGAAATTTTTTTCTGATAGAACACATACCATTTTTTTTATGCGAGAAAGAGTGGGAGGGGAGAACATTTTCAAAATGCACACACTTCCTATGATAAAGTTGTATGAACTATGGCAAGGAACTGTACCATCTACTGTATTTCTGGTACTGTTAAGTTACTTTAAGCAGGCTCACTCCTGATGTTGTTTATATCAAGGATTTCTTGAAGCCAATTTTAATTGATTAAGAATTGTAGACTGAATGGAATGGTAGGTCCGTGTGCTTTTAACGGAGATACAAGACATTAAAAAAATTTGGCAGGAAATGGATATCTCTGGATTTCCCGTTAGTTTAACATCAGGACTATTTTTTTGTCTAAAAGTAAGGAAGTTATATCAAGAATTTTATGAAAACTTGTCGGGTGTCTTAATTTCAGCTATAGAAGACATTCATGAAATAAAAAGTGCGGGTCCGTGTGCAAAATTCTTTAAGCCATTTACTTCGAGAAAATCGGAGGAGTGCCGAAATCTGAAACAAATCAAAAACGTGACGAGTGAGCAACCTTAAATTACTTCTCTGTTGAAACCATTACGGGAAATGGGAACTCGACAGAATTGATGACAATCCCCAACTGATATTAAGATTGATGTGTGAAAAAACATATTCTCTAATTTGTAGCAAATTTAACTAACGCCTGACCGATGTGATAGAATTATTTCTCGTCACTAGTGCGAGAACAACTAGCGTAAAATTTCCCGCCAAATCTATTCGGATTATAACCCTCAGTGTTTTACATTATGCCAACCAACCATTTGGAAGTCCATTAACCAAAAAATGTTAAAGCTGATAGAGAACATATAACCAAAAGGGTCTAAATAGAAAAGCAAAAAATACAGCTAAGGACAGAGCTATGCACGAGGGAGATACTCAGTTTTCAACAAAATTTTTCAAAATTTAGATATTGTAAGTTTCAATACAATCGGAATTCGGGTCAGCACCGAAGTTCTAACCACTGGGTTGGTGAATACCCTCGGCGACTAACAGTCCACCAGCAGAGGCATCGGCCCAATGGTAATAAATGACAAAATACCGAAGTTACTGTTAATTTATTTTCTGCATATGCGCATTTCGTCAACTTATGTCTCATCAGTGCAGATCAAACCAAACATTTGGAAGTCCATTAACCGAAAAACGTGTCCAAGCTGACAGAGAACAAATAAAAAAAAAGATCTAAATAGAAAAGCCAAAATACAGCCAAGTACAGAGCTATGCATGAGGGAGATACTCCTATTTTTCAACAAAATTTTGCAAAATTTAAATATTGTAAGTTTCAATACAATCGGTTTTCGGGTCAGCCTCGAAGTACTGACTACTGGGTTGGTGAATACCCTCGGGGACTAACAGTCCAACAGCAGAGGCATCGGCCCAGTGGTAATTTAAATAATGAAATACCAAAGTTTTTGTATACTTATTTTCTGCATATGCGCATTTCGACAACTTATGTCTCATCTAACGATCCATTTGGAAGTCAACCGAAATATATCAGCTTCTGCTACATAGTCGATGTTTTTCCCTCAACAATTCAAAATTAAAGGAACATCTACATTATATCTGTTCAATACTTCAAGACCTTTGTTGTACCTTGACGAAGATGTACGTGTGAAAGCTAAGCTATGTGACAAACGTAATGATTTTAGTTCCAAATTGTGAACTTTCCTTTTTTGCAGCAATATACCTACCTCTCCGGTGCATGGAGTGCACATGTCATAGTAAATTCGTAAATCTCGAGCATGTAGTATATACAGTGATTTTTAAAAGGGCAAATAGACTGTTCCAAAGCTGCTGATTTTGTTTAGCCACTGATAATTTCGTCCCCCAAGACATTTTGAAGTCGTCACCAGGGAATCATTGAAAGGCATGACGTGTCACTATCCCAAATGAAAACCGACATTGTCAGCTAGATTTCACACGCCTTAACGAATTAGCATTACCTGTTTGACTTTACCTTTGGTTTTCTCAAGGACAGAGTGACGGGTGCCATACAGGCAGCAGGATATGCTTCCATTCCAGAGCACCTGATGTCACTTTTGGTTTTTATGCAAGTTGACACTATACGTGTCTTAGTCTTAATTTTGTGTTTTATTTCCGTGTTTTTGTGGCTTTCTCGTGTCTTTGTAATTAAGGCATCTTTTGTTCCTTCTGCATTCTACTGTGGTTGCTATTGTAATAGAAAATTTGAAACCTTTTGAAAGTCCAATTTTCCTTCTAGAATGCTTTAATCTCTAAACCTTCAGAAGAAATATTCTGAAGATATCACACCACAAACTTTCAATGTTAAACTGTTATACATTGTCTGTCATTATTTTTAAAGAAAGGAACGAAAAGATTAATTTTGTTATGATCATCATATAGTTTCAGAGAAAAATTCTCAAATCAAGTTTTCAAAAAAAGTTCAGTGTAAAATGGTGTTCTGGACTGATGGCATTATTTAGATTCAAATTATAGCAGCCTTTGTAAAACACCAATTATTTATAATTTCTGTACAAAATAAATAAATACCGAAGTTACTATGAATTTATTTTCTGCATATGCGCATTTCGACAACTTATGTCTCTTCAGTGACAAAAATGACAAAATACCGGAGTAGTAAATTTTCGATTTCCATTTTGGCAACTAATGTCTTTTCAGTACAAATGAATATTGAAACACCTGGAAGACCAGAAATAAAAATTCAATTAGAAACTAAAAAGAGCACAAGTAACTAATCAGGCCTAAAATTAACGCCAAATTCAGCTGATGACCGTTTTTTACAACAGAGATACTCCTTAGCTTTATCCAATTTTTAAACTTTATATAATGTCAACTTAATTGGATCAAATTATCTAATCACTGTATATTATATGGCTTATACTATGTATAATTTGGTTTAATTAACTCCGATCTTTTGTGAGGAATAACAATGATTTTTGGCACATCAGAACAAACTGTAGATTCTATTAAAACAATTTCTTTAATTCTGTTGATCTTTGCACTGGTTCAGAGGATTTGATCAAAGTATGAAAAGCTTTTGTTATTGATAGATTACGGGAGTCCAAGAAATAGCAACAGCTTAAACTAGTCCTTCAGGTTGGTAATATTGCATGGTCTTTGCAAGTAGGCCAGATAACGGTCTTCACAAGTCTGCAAGACATATGGTCTTCGCATGTCTGATAGACATATGGTCTTCGCAAGGTTGCCAGACATGGTCTTCGCAAGTCTGCCAGACACATGGTCTTCGCAAGTCTGCCAGACATTTGGTCTTTGCAAGTCTGTCATGTAGTAGGGTGCCCAAGAGACGATTTTTCCGATTTTGGGTTAACGGAATAACACACACCTGTATTATGCATGTTTGGAAAGGGGATACCATGGCGCATCGAAATGACGATGTCGTAGAGATTGAATTTGGTCACATTTTATTTTAGATGGGGTCAAAGGTCAGCTCCTAAAATTTGGAAAATTTTGATGCATTTTAAAGTGAGCTTGATTTCACAAATAAAACTTCAACGAAATTCGAATATTGTTGTAAATTTCATTGGGATAGTTCTTTAGTTTTACTATTTATAATGATTTGTCTGTTGTCTTTATTCAACAAGTTTCTAATGTGGCATTTTGCTTAAAAGGCCAGTCATTTTGAATACTTGCACCTCCGTGATATGAGGGGTTCTTTCGGATATAAAGAACTGCGCATTTCTGACTTTTATAGGATTTTTCTTTAGAGGAAAGCTTGAATTTAATTTTAAAACTAACCGCTAAAAAATAAACTAAGTTTAGGCGAAATAAATCGTACTTTTGTTATTGGTATAAATAAGTCAATTTTCCCCTAAAAACAAACACTGACATAAATTTTTAGTAAGATCGTTTCCACTGAAAAAAAAACCTAATAATATTATCTGAAATGACATGGAAAAGTGATTTTAAACGTGAAAACAAATACATGTGCTTGGAAAATCAAAACCTATGCAATGTAAAATTGTTACTAGATTCCCGCTATTTAACTAGACTTGTGCTTGTCAAGTAATAATGACAAAAAATGATTAGAGTTATCTTTCGTTGTACACTCAAAAGAACATGAACGATTAGCATGGTGTTTATATCGACTAAAATTTGAAAGTTTTGCGCAAATTTTGGCTTTTTATTTGTTGATTTCGCTTTAACGGTAGACATTACATCCATAATTTTTGGAGCATAGGTACACTTCGTATATGTACTTTCGTTAAAGTTGGAATATTTAAGAAATAAAGCATAGTTATTTCGCATTTAATGAAAATATCGTTAATTCAGACTCAAATTTACCCGATATTAATACCGATGAATTACAAAAACCAGGCAAAAACAATTGGCATTCTATGATTCAAATAAATATTTCAGGTCTGGACTTTACCGTAAATAGCTTTTTATTAGCATGTAAGAGAGCACTACTTTTTTCTATAACTTTAAAGATACCATATCCCAAGCACTGTTTAGGGTACCCTTAAAAAAGGCGAAATTGGAGAAATCGCCACCAGAGGAACTTTCTACGACAGCTAAAAATTTGAAATTTAATAGTTGTTCTATCATTTAAAACAAAAANACAAATGAAATTTGAAACACCTGGAAGACCAGAAATAAAAATTCGATTAGAAACTAAAAAGAGCACAAGTAACTAATCAGGCCTAAAAGTAACGCCAAATTCAGCTGATGACCATTTTTTACAACAGAGATACTCCTTAGCTTTATCCAATTTTTAAACTTTATATAATGTCAACTTATCTAATCACTGTATATTATATGACTTATACCATGTATAATTTGGTTTAATTAACTCCGATATTTTGTGAGGAATAACAATGATTTTTGGCACATCAGAACAAAATGTAGATTCTATTAAAACAATTTCTTTAATTCTGTTGATCTTTGCACTGGTTCAGAGGATTTGATCAAAGTATGAAAAGCTTTTGTTATTGATAGATAACGGAGTCCATGAAATTGCAACAGCTTAAACTAGTCCTTCAGGTTGGTAATCTTGCATGGTCTTTGCAAGTAGGCCAGATAACGGTCTTCACAAGTCTGCAAGACATATGGTCTTTGCATGTCTGATAGACATATGGTCTTCGCAAGTCTGTCAGACATGGTCTTCGCAAGTCTGCCAGACACATGGTCTTCGCAAGTCTGCCAGACATTTGGTCTTTGCAAGTCTGCCATGTGAGACAGTTGGTTTTTGCAAGTCTGCCAGACAGTTGGTCTTTGCAAGTCTGCCAGACAGTTGGTCTTTGCAAGTCTGCCAGTAAAATTTGCTCATTTATTTGCAACATTATTACTATGTTCATCAATATACTAGGTTCCATCCAATTTGGCAAAAGTAATAGAAAAACGCTTCTTTCAAATTTTAATCAAAATATTAAATGACATAAATATTGGACGGTATAACAGTCAGTTCATTGTAATAAATTTGAACATTAATTCGAAATTTGGACATAACAAATATATACCAGCAATATCATACCAGCAATATAATCAAGATGCACACAATATTCCTGTCTGATTCAGTCAAATAACTATTTATCTCCTAATTTACAAAATTCTAACCGTTTAAAAATACTACAGCTTCTTTCCGTGTAAGGCACATGGTGTATTTCCTTAGTACTGGATTTGGCTTCCTATTTTGATATATTTGGTAAAGAGTACTTCTTTGTTGACTACTTTTCTAGTATGGCTTTCAATATTATTTGATTTTAATGCCGCTGATGAGAGGTTACTCCTTGAAACACGTGTACAGCATAACTAATTTTACTGTTCTTTTTGCAACTCTGATATGACACCAATCAACTTTAAACACTTCCAAGTATATTCAAATAATTTACCAGCAGTGCTTAACATCAGAACTTTTAGTTATTTGTCACTTAACTCTTGGAAACTTAAGTAACATTTGTGGGATCCGTGTTATATTTTTTAAAAATAAAAACACAAAGTAAAAGTATGCTGAAGTTCCATAAATTATTTCATAATACTTTTGAAGAAGGTTTCATATGGACTTATCCACCAAAATGTACCATCAAAGGATGCCACTGCCAGTGCTTATCATAAGCATAAACTGATATACAACTCTATTTTTTCAAGGACATTCTATGAATTCAAGGAAAGAATTGTAAGCAACTTTTTAAATGATTCAAAAGTCCTTATATACATAAAGGACAAAGTGTAAAAAATTAACATTTATTAAGGAGTATTCAAATTCAAGCTTCAATAAGCAATTTTGATTAAATACAGTAAAATTTTGATGATAAATCACTTGAAGGCATAGGCATCCAAATATATGGATATTTTATCACATATTTAGAGAAAAAGTATTAAAGGGCATCACATTAAATGGCAACTTCCATCTTATTATTAAAGCCTGATGTTTTATTTATTAAATGAAACAGGAGGCTAAGAGTCTAAGCGTGTATTACTCAACTGTGAAACACTTTTTAGCAATGCTTTTACACATGCACCCACATCTGCTCTTAATGAGCTCATTAGGTACATAATCAGATAAACTTCATCTGAGATGCTAAACTCTGCTTTTCAGTAGAATATATTGTTAAACAATGCTCCAAGGTGTTGGCTTTTGCTGATGGATCTGAACAAAACAAGCTTTTTTGTAAAGATATTTTATAAAGGACCATCTATTTATAATTTCACTAGTTTTACTCCACTTGATTCTGTAGTTTCAGAGAGGAAGAAAATATGTTTTTCCCACATGATCCAATATAAACTTATGTTTCACACAGATTGCCATTTTTGTATCAGAACAGAATATTAAATTTTACACACATTGTTATGCAAAACATAACCACATTTGTACCAAATTTTCTAAGTATTGTCAACTAGGTAGTTGATATTGTACAGCAACGAAAATGTTAACAACACACAACTCATTACAAGGATGAAAGAAAGGGCAACAGATGCCATATAATAGCTACACTGTCCCTTCAGTTCAGGTAAGCTTAAGGATATAGTCAGGTGAGATTTCTGAATCTGGTAAAATATTCAGAACTCCTTCAAATTTTTCCTTTAAAATAGAATATATTTTTTGCCACAAAACCCCAATTTTTTTTATAAATAGCATTAATACATAATTTGAAATCGTTTTACAAAATTTAAACAGATTGTAGATTTCCATCCAACTAAACTGTTCCCTTCTAAATCCAATGTGATTGTAAGGTAAAAAGCAGAGAGAGCCTTTTCCTGCCATTTTTTTTATTGTTGAATATCTCAAAAACAAGGTCCCTAACCAATCAATATTTTTAGCTGAATATGTTTTTTTTACCAATGCTCTCTTCATTTTTAGTTTCAATTCAAAATCTTAGATTTAATTAATGTCACATTACTACATCCTTAAGTGTTTAATATCATACAAAATCCTTTGACTGGCAATTAAGGCATAGTGAAGATAATTCAGTAAACAGTTCTTAACAATTTTCTCATAGCAATTTACAAATAAGCAGTATAAATTTATATTTAAACATATTAATAACTGATATAAAATACATTATTTCATATTACTGTTACTGTCTGATTCACTTGAGTATTTCCATGAATGATATATTCTGGTAATATGTACTATAAAAGGTCCAGTCTCAGGGTCACTTAACCACTGATGTAATGTAAGAGGACTTTCTAACAACTGTATCATTGCTGAAATAAACAAATAAAGGAATCTATAACTGCTGATAAATCCTTGAATAACAAAAAAATAGCAATCATTTTTGAACTTTCAATTTAAGCATGTTTTATGTCTAGGAATCTTATTTCAATTGGACTGGATATTTATACCTACTTACAGAAAACACATTTGGTTACTTGGACATACCTGATAAACACCTTTAGTTATTTGGATCTAACTAATAAACACCTAAGGTTAAACTAGATGTAACTGTGGCCTGATGGGCCACAAATTTATACCCCCCGCTTCTTGTTGATGATCCTACCCTGCACAGTTACAGACGTAGAAACGTACCATGGGGGTACTCCAATAGTCCACCGTAACTTTGAGGCAACTTAAAATAAGAGGAAGGCACAGAGAAATCCTTTGATAAGACATAGACTCATTAGAACTATTTATCAGAGAGATGTTTTGCTACTCGATAGGGAAAATGTTGGGGAAACCTTTTTAGCCTACCTTTTAAATTTTCAATATAGACTCTAAGTAGGAGAAATCTACAAAGTGCTGTAACTTTGTTAAAAATTTATGAATCAATCTGAAAATAAGAGGTGCACAAGTACTTATAGTTACTAACATTCTGACAAAATTTGAAAAGTCAATTCAGAGAGGTTCCTGAGATAAGCTTCGGACAAATTTTCAATATAGACTCTAAGTACGAGAAATCTACAAATTGCTGTAACTTTGTTAAAAATTTATGAATCAATCTGAAAGTAAGAGGTGCACAAGCACTTATAGTTACTAACATTCTGACAAAATTTGAAAAGTCAATTCAGAGAGGTTCCCGAGATAAGCTTCGGACAAATTTTCAATATAGACTCTAAGTACGAGAAATCTACAAAGTGCTGTAACTTTGTTAAAAATTTATGAATCAATCTGAAAATAGGAGGTGCACAAGTACTTATAGTGACTAACATTCTGACAAAATTTGAAAAGTCAATTCAGAAAGGTTCCCGAGATAAGCTTCGGACAAAAAATGTCTACGGACGGACAGACGGACGGACGGACGGACAGACGGACGGACATGGTGATTCCAGTATACCCCCCTACTTCGTTGCGGGGGGTATAATTATGTAAACCTGGGAATTTTATCCCTGTCCTTTTTCCACAATTTTCAAAATAAATTTCAGTTTGCACAGTCTTGAATTCGCAGTTGTCAGTTACTAAATGAGGGTAGGAATGGGTGTACCCTTATGACGGTTAATGGTAAAATAATTACGTCAAATGACGTTAACGGTAAAATAATTACGTCATTTGACGTCAATGGTAAAATTTATGCCCTAACGAAAATTTGCAAGATATTTCTACAAAAAAATGTTTTGATGAATGACGATATGTTTTTTTTCCAAATCATGGTAACGCTGCGAAATTCAAGTAATTTCATGAATCACGGTAATATATTTTTGACGATTAATGGTAAAATTTTGAACCGTGTGACGTTAACAATAGCTGAAAATATGCGTTTGACGGATAACGATAAAGGGCATTCATACCCTCCTAAATCACCCGACTGTGGTCTCACTAACCACTTCCAGGTCAATTGGCCCCTCAGTCAAAAAGTTCCTAAAGAACCAAAATTTGAAAATATGGTGTTTCAAGTCATAAATGGTGAGAACACCATAAAAAGGGCTTAAATGAAAGGTCATAGCATATAATTATGGGAACAAGTGTCATATTTGAACAAAGTGTATGAATATTGTGTTTACACCTGAGTGAAAGGGCATTAGTCATGGTGGGGCAGCACATGTCATCAAAAATGTAAATATTTCATATTTTTATTCGTTGAAATTTTGTGAGAAAACTAAACAGTGACCCCCATATTTTTACAACAGGTTTGGATTCCTTAGATAAATATATGACATGAGACTCGCGTTAACCGTATATGTTGAGGGCAAAACTTTGAAATTGCCTGTTTTTTGCCTTGAAGTGAATGGCAACGTTATAACCGGTTATTGAGACCTTAAGAGGCAGGCGTCATCATATCTTTGAACAGGTTTTGCCCTTATTCACCTTAGCAACCATTCATTCTCTTTCCAAAAATTGCACTATCTTGTCAAATTATGGCCTGTATAATAAATATATATGGTTGAAAAATGGAAATAATATTTTATTTTCTCAAAAATGGCCATAACTGAAGGTTCACACAGGTATTTCATGCTGCAGATCCTATTTTCCCTCCCTATTTTTGTTTCATTAATAACATTTATCTCCTTCCCTGTAGGCTTTTTAGGTAAATATCAGCCATATTTCTATTTATGTACACCCATGAAGCCTACATTATACCATTTTGAGAGATATTTATTTCTCATTTTGTAAAATTTATTGCAAAACTTCCTTTTCATACATAATGACTGTGCGCTTCATATGTGATGTCAAACTTCCCTAAATTTGCTCGCAACATACTGTATTTGGATATGCCAGGAAATCTTAATCGGTTATTGAACCAGTACATATTACTCGCACAAGTGTGCACTTTCAATTGAAAGGGCAAAAACCCTCATTTTTAATACAAGCTGAAATCTTAAGGTCTCACTAACCACTTCTGGGTCAATTGGCCCCTCAGTCAAAAAGTTCCTAAAGAACCAAAATTTGAAAATATGGTGTTTCAAGTCATAAATAGTATACTTTAATGGTGAGAACACCATAAAAGGGCTTAAATGAAAGCTCATAGCATATAATTATGGGAACAAGTGTCATATTTGAACAAAGTGTAAGAATATTGTGTTTACACCTGAGTGAAAGGGCATTAGTCATGGTGGGGCAGCACATGTCATCAAAAATGTAAATTTTTCATATTTTTATTCGTTGAAATTTTGTGAGAAAACTAAACGGTGACCCCCATATTTTTACTACAGGTTTGGATTCCTTAGATAAAATGCTTTGAAATGATATATGACATGAGACTCGCGTTAACCGTATATGTTGAGGGCAAAACTTTGAAATTGCCTGTTTTTGCCTTGAAGTGAATGGCAATGTTATAACCGGTTATTGAGACCTGTATCAAAATGTTTGTGACAGTTTTATTTTCCTACTATATTTCTCACCCAGAAAATAACAAATATTACCTGCCATGAAAATTTCAAGGTTTACAAAAAACACCTTCAATTAATTAGCCCTACTTTATAAACACTATGGTTATTTTGACATACATGTACCTATAAATACCTCAGATTATTTTGACCTACCTTATTAACACCTTGGGTTATTTACATCTACCTAATAACATCTTAGGTCATCAGGACATATCTTTTAAATACTCTTGGTTATTTAGACATTCGGGAGCACCTGATGTCACTCCCAGTTTTCATGGGAGTTCGCACTACAAGTACCTTAGTTTTTAATGTTGTCTTTTTATTTCCGTGCATTGTAGCTCTCACGTCCTTGTTTTGTCTTTGTTTTTCTCTGTTGCGGTTTTTGCTGTGTTTTGGGATTTCGATTTTTGTGGCCTTTGCTTCCCTTGTTCCTTCGATATTCTACTGCCTTTGTTTCTGATACACATTGGGTTATTTTGAAATACCTAATAGAAATCATTGTCATTTTGACCTTGCTAATATACACCTGGGGTTATTTAGAACTACCTAATAAACACTGGGTTTCTAGACCTAAGTAGTAAACATCTTGGGTAGTTTAGATCTAATTAGTAAATATCCTTGGGTTATAAAGACCTGACTAAAGATACCTTAGGTTATTTATACCTACTTAGTATACATCTTTGGTTATTCAGACATACTTAGTAAACACCTTGGGTCTTTTAGAACTTACTAGTTAAACATCTTGGGTAATTTAGACCTAATTAGTAAACACCTTAGATTTTTAAGATCAGACTAAAAATACCTTAGGGTATTCAGACCTCTTTTTAAACTTCTTTGGTAATTCAAACATACTTAATATACACCTTGAGTCATTTCGACCTATCTAGTATACACCTCAAGTTATTTAGAGCTACTTAGTAAACAACTTGTGTCATTTAGACCTTACTTATTAAACATCTTGGGCTATTTACATCTTAAAAGTAAACACATTGGGCAATTAAGGCCTAATTAGTAAGCACCTTGGGTTATTTAGACCTGACTTAAGATACCTTAGATTATTCAGACCTACTTAGTAAACATCTTAGGTTATTCAGACATATACTGAGCAACACAAGAAACGCACCACTTTTTAAAAAAAATATTTTCTGGCTCCCTAGATATTTTAGCCATATCAGCCTTTTTTATGCATTTTTTAAATTTCAAATGTCCAAAACAAGGAAGTCATTTTTTGTGAAAAAATTTGTCATTTTCAAGTCACAGCAATGGTTTCTGTTGAATGTGTGAGAAAACAAAAGTCAAAGAATTACTTTCCTCAGAATGAGCTTATTTGGAAGTTGTATTGTCAAAAGTTACAAAAACAGTAATTTTTTTAACAAATCATACAGGTAGGGGCACAAAAGGTTCAAAATTAATCCTTTTCAACAATTTTTGCACTTTTGGGAGAAAAAATGTTTGTTTTTGTGAAAATGAAATTCAAAATTCCAAAAAGTTTCAATTTTTCAGAATTTTGACTTTGTGATAAGAGAAACAATATGTAAACATAGGTAATCAACGTTACAAAGTTTGCCTCGTTATGGCACATTGTCAAAGATGCATGCATAAGCAAGTTTACATGATCCTAATATGTAACAGTGACTGAGATCTGAACACTTGAGTAAATTTGGATGTAAGTCAATTAAAGAGAAAATATAGGTCAAAGTGACATTAATTTGCCTGGATGCTGACCTTCTGTCAGATGCATGCATATGCAAGGTTACATGATTCTACCATTTATAGTGACTGAGATCTAAACACGGACCGTAATTTGAATGTAAGTCATTCAAGCGGAAAATATATGTCAAAGTGACCTAATTTTGCCAAGATGCTGACCTACCATCAGAGATGCATTCATATGCAAGTTTACGTGATCCTAACATGTATAGTGACTGAGATCTGAATTCGGACGTAAACTTGAATGTAAGTCATTCAAGCAGAAAATATAGGTCAAAAAAGAGACCTAATTTTCTTGGAGTCTGTGAGATAGCCCAAGATGCATCTGTATACAAAGTTTGATGATCCTACCCTTCATAGTTACCAAGATATATACCTAATTGTAGACGCTGATGCTGAGGCGAACTAAAAATTTCAAGTTGTTCCAGCAAGTATTTGAAGAGATATTTGCTGTTAAATTATAAGGTACATAGATATACACATTAATGGTGCGTTTCTTTTGTTGTTGAATATATCTAGTAAACACCTTGAGTCATTATGCCTTACTAGTTAAACATCTCAGGTTATTTACACCTTAAAAGAAAATACCTTGGGTAATTTAGACCTAATTAGTAAACACCTTAGGTTATTGAGACCTGTCTAAAAATACCTTAGGTTATTCAGACAAACTTAGTATAGACCCTGGGTCATTTAGACCTATCTAGTATACACCTCAGGTTATTTAGACCTTGTTGGTAATTTACAGTACAAAGTACAAAACTCCTATATGTATCTTTTTAGCATTCAATTACAACTCCCTTATACCACTTATTTACACCTTCCCTGTGAAAAACCATAGATTGTTAAGACATACATGTACCCAGAAATCACCTCAGGTTATTGACACATATGTAGTAAACACCTTTAGTGGCTTTGACCTACCTACTAAATAAATTCTTTTATTTAGACCTACCTAATGAACATTTTGGGTTATTAAGAATACCTTGTAAACATCTAGGAATAATGCTGGTTCTAGTTTTCATCTGTATGTGTGTTTCCCTTCTCTTTTCTGCACCGTACTTGTGTGATGTATTTGTGTCTTTGTGTTTCCTATGTTGCTATAGGATCTGTAAGTCTCGTCATGTGACTCACCAGAATCCATGATAAACAGGCAATGTGAAAACGTTTCCCGCCAAAACATGATGTCAGAGGATTGTGACATCCAAATTTTTGTTTAAAACGTCAAATATCTTTGTTTAAAATGTAAATTCCGGGTACAATTTTTTATCCTGGAATTTCCAAAATTGTACGAGACTTACAGGCCCTATTGTCTCTGGATTATTCTTTTTTAGAATTATGGTTTTGTTCTCAATAACTTTATATTTAAGTTTACCTTAAAGTGTTTACCCAGAAATTTTTCTAGTGTCTTAATTTAAAGATTTTCAAAATAAATTTCCTTTCGGAAGTCTTTAATTCAGGTCTTTAATTCAGGGTTGTCTTTTGATATACTAAATCACCCAACTGTATAAAAAAATATTTGCAATACTTTTAACTTCTTGATTCATCCTTCAACCCGGAAATAGCAAAAATAACCTGCAAGGAAAATTTCCAGGTTTATAGTAAACTCATCCAATTATTTAGACCAAATATAAACACTTTAGATTATTTTGACCTACCTAAGAAACACAAGGAATTATTTTTATCTGTCTAATAAACACCTTGGTTTATTTAGACCTACATAATAAACACCTTGGGATATTTAGACCTACTGATAAATATCTTGGGTTATTAAGACATATACATATTTGGTAATTTAAACCTACCTTATTCTTGGATTATTTAGACCTACTTAATAAACACCTTGGGTTATTTAGACCTACTTAATAAACATCTTGGGTTATTTAGACCTACTAATAAACACCTTGGGTTATTTAGACCTACCTAATAAACACCTAGGGTTATTTAGACCTAGTTGAACATTTGGATTAGATACTAAAGCTTTAAACATTTGACTAGATGAATCAAGACCTTCTGGTTCTACATCCTGTGCTCTGGTTTTCCTGTCTCCTAGCAACCACTCACACTGCAACATAAATCATAAGTTTGAATTTAAATCATTTCCTGAAAGAAGCGACAATACTATGGGAAATTAACAAGATAATGCAAGACTAAAAATATTAGAAAACTGATTGTTAGATTAAAAAAAAACCTTTGTGCAAAACACATAAAGTGGGTTCCTAAGATTTGCTTTTTATTCTGCAATGTCACTTGTGTTTTACTATATTTGTGTTCTAAACCTATTTTACATTGACACAATATTATTGACATCAATGAATTACTGCTCTTTTAGCACTTTCATACTGCATGCAGAACATTTAAATGTTTTCTTTTGACAAAGCAATGAAATCAGGGGCTTATTGTTTACCCTTTTCTGTCTAAGTGTACATCCACATGGAGTGTACATGGTTTGTCCATGCAACAGTTCATAAGCTAACAAGTTTTCATTTAATTGATCATTTGTATATATATATATATATATCAAAGATTTGCAAGGGGAAAGAATTTTGATTTTGGCGCAATTTTCCTTTTATATAGATTTAGCAGGTACATGGTATTTATGTGCACTCCTACTACATTTTTATGCTTAGATGTTTTTATTTTGTAGATCACTTGTTCTATAAAAGATGTGCATGTTTTGAGGATTTTAGACTTTTGTTTATTTTTACCAAAAAGTAAATCTAATCATATGCTAAATCTAAGCATAATGGCTTGCTTCAGCATGTGTTGGAAGCATCATATGTCTTTCAGTCACAAATTTCATTACTGAGAGACTACTCCCCTATTTAAGTCTTTTGGAAGGGAATGACATTCTCTAATTTCAATGACTAGCTTAAAATGTGATTTAACTTGGTTGATGTAATTTATCTGCATTGTTTTTTGTATAAAACAGCAACTTCTTTCCTTATACATTGTTATAAATGAAAGGAATAAATTTATGTTGTTTAATCATTCCATCATGTTCCTTTGTCCTCAGTTGGAGAGCTCTTTTTTTCAGCAAATACCATTCTTTTCTAAATACTTTATACCAAGAAATTGTTGTACTATTCTTTTTTTCAGATCACTTGACTGATAATAAATAACACTAATTAAGTATTATACATTGACACATGTCCTAATAGAACTAAATCAGGACTTTAAGGTAGATAGGTAGTCTTCCGCCATTTTAAATTTGTTATTAATGCTGTTATGGTATTATCTGCCCTTTTAAATATGCAACTATTTTTATTTGTAATGAATCAATCAATTTTATATCATAATACAAAATGCAAAGGACCTATATGGACTTGATTTCCCATGTCTTTATCTAATTAGACGAGGTATGGTAACTTGATAATTAAATAAATTAGAAGAGGATTTTTGAAAAAGGGAGATAATCTGATAAAAATATTTTACATAGATATCACTATGAAAATTCACATGTTACAAATTAATTGGAAAACAAAGTCGGTGACCCCCATTTTTCTTTATATTTTTTGAAAGTGTGTTTAAANCAAAAATTGCCCTCAGGGAAAGGTCAAGGTCAAAATGTCTACAAATAAGGTACCACTAGTAAGCTCTCATCATAAGCAAGTCATATACCAAATATGAACACCCTACCACTAAAAGCCTACTTTCTAAAGGCAAGGTAAAAGTTTTTCAAAAATTGCCCTCAGGGAAAGGTCAAGGACAAAATGTCTACAAATATGGTACCACTAGAAAGCTCTCAACATAAGGAAGTCACATACCAAATATGAACACCCTACCACTAAAAGCCTACCTTCTAGAGGCAAGGTTAAAGTTTTTCAAAAATTGCCCTCAGGGAAAGGTCAAGGTCAAAATGTCTACAAATATGGTACCGCTTGAAAGCTCTCATCATAAGCAAGTCACATACCAAATATGAACACCCTACCACTAAAAGCCTGCCTTCTAAAGGCAAGGTTAAAGTTTTTTATATATTGCCCTAGGGGCAAGGTCAAGGTCAAAATGTCTACAAATATGGTGCCAAAAGAAAGCTCTCATTGCAAGGAAGCTACACACTAAATATCTACATCCCAACTCTTAAGGTCTCCATTTCACAAGCAAGGTTAAAGTTTTTGCTGACGACGCCGACGCCGACGCCGGGGGTATGACAATAGCTCTCCGGACATTCGTCCCGGCGAGCTAAAAAATAGCAATCATTATTGAACTTTCAATTTAAGCATGTTTTATGTCTAGGAATCTAATTTCAATTGGACTGGATATTTATACCTACTTACAGAAAACACATTTGGTTACTTGGACATACCTGATAAACACCTTTAGTTATTTGGATCTAACTAATAAACACCTAAGGTTATATTATGTAAACCTGGGAATTTTATCCCTGTCCTTTTTTCACAATTTTCAAAATAAATTTCAGTTAGCACAGTCTTGAATTCGCAGTTGTCAGTTGAGCTACCAAATGAGGGTAGGAATGGGTGTACCCTTATGGCGATTAACGGTAAAATAATTACGTCAAATGACGTTAACGGTAAAATAATTACGTCAAATGAAGTTAACGGTAAAATAATTACGTAAAATGACGTTAATGGTAAAATTTATGCCCTAATGAAAAATTTGCAAGATATTTCTACAAAAAATGTTTTGATGAATGACGATATGTTTTTTTTTCCAAAGCATGGTAACGCTGCAAAATTCAAGTAATTTCATGAATCACGATAATATATTTTTGACTATTAATGGTAAAATTTTGAACCGTTTGACGTTAACGATAGCTGAAAATATGCGTTTGACGGATAACGATAAAGGGCATTCATACCCTCCTAAATCACCCGACTGTATCAAAATGTTTGTGACAGTTTTATTTTCCTACTTTATTTCTCACCCAGAAAATAACAAATATTACCTGCCATGAAAATTTCCAGGTTTACAAAAAACACTTTCAATTAATTAGCCCTACTTAATAAACACTATGGTTATTTTGACATACATGTACCTATAAATACCTCCGATTATTTTGACCTACCTTATTAACACCTTGGGTTATTTACATTACCTAATAACATCTTAGGTCATCAGGACATATCTTTTAAATACTCTTGGTTATTTAGACATTCCGGAGCACCTGATGTCACTCCCGGTTTTCATGGGAGTTCACACTACGAGTACCTTAGTTTTTAATGTCGTCTTTTTATTTCCGTGCATTGTAGCTGTCTCACGTCCTTGTTTTGTCTTTGTTTTTCTCTGTTGCGGTTTTTGCTGTGTCTTTGGATTTCGATTTTTGTTGTCTTCGCTTCCCTTGTTCCTTCGATATTCTACTGCCTTTGTTTCCAATACACATTGGGTTATTTTGAAATACCTAATAGCAATCAATGTCATTTTGACCTTGCTAATATACACCTAGGGTTATTTAGAACTCCCTAATAAACACTGGGTTTCTAGACCTAAGTAGTAAACATCTTGGGTAGTTTAGATCTAATTAGTAAATATCCTTGGGTTATAAAGACCTGACTAAAGATACCTTGGGTTATTTATACCTACTTAGTATACATCTTTGGTTATTCAGACATACTTAGTAAACACCTTGAGTCTTTTAGAACTTACTAGTTAAACATCTTTGGTAATTTAGATCTAATTAGTAAACACCTTAGATTATTAAGATCTGACTAAAAATACCTTAGGGTATTCAGACCTCTTTTTAAACTTCATTGGTAATTCAAACATACTTAGTATACACCTTGAGTCATTTCGACCTATCTAGTATACACCTCAAGTTATTTAGAGCTACTTAGTAAACAACTTGTATCATTTAGACCTTACTTATTAAACATCTTGGGCTATTTACATCTTAAAAGTAAACACATTGGGCAATTAAGGCCTAAGTAGTAAGCACCTTGGGTTATTTAGACCTGACTTAAGATACCTTAGATTATTCAGACCTACTTAGTAAACATCTTAGGTTATTCAGACATATACTGAGCAACTCAAGAAAGGCACCACTTTTTTAATATTTTCTGGCTCCCTAGATATTTTAGCCATATCAGACTTTTTTATGCATTTTTTAAATTTCAAATGTCTAAAACAAGCAAGTCATTTTTTGTCAAAAAATTTGTCATTTTCAAGTCACAGCATTGGTTTCTGTTGAATGTGTGAGAAAACAAAAGTCAAAGAATTACTTTCCTCAGAATGAGCTCATTTGGAAAGTTACAAAAACCGTAATTTTTTTTACCAATTCGTACAGGTAGGAGCACAAAAGGTCCAAAATGAATCCTTTTCAACAATTTTTGCACTTTTGGGTGAAAACGTGTTTTTTTGTGAAAATGAAATTCAAAATTCCAAAAAGTTTAAATTTTTCAGAATTTTGACTTTGTGATAGGAGAAACAATATGTAAACATAGGTAATCAATGATTACAAAGTTTGCCTCGTTATGGCACATTGTCAGAGATGCATGCGTAAGCAAGTTTACATGATCCTAACATGTACAGTGACCGAGATCTGAACACTTCAGTAAATTTGGATGTAAGTCAATCAAACAGAAAATATAGGTCACAGTGACCTTTTTTTTGCCTGGATGCTGACCTTCCGTCAGATGCATGTATATGCAAGGTTACATGATTCTACCTACCATTTATAGTGACTGAGATCTAAACATGGACCTAAATTTGAATGTAAGTCATTCAAGCGGAAAATATATGTCAAAGTGACATAATTTTGCCAAGATGCTGACCTACCATCAGAGATGCATGCATATGCAAGTTTACATGATCCTAACATGTATAGTGACTGAGATCTGAATTTGAATTAAGTGTTTACTAGATATACTCAACAACAAAAGAAACGCACCATTAACGTGTATATCTATGTACCTTATAATTTAACAGCAAATATCTCTTCAAATACTTGCTGGAACAACTTGAAATTTTTAGTTCGCCTCAACGAAGTTGAGAGGGACTATTGGAGTACCCTTGTAAGGCATAACTAGTTAAACATTTACACCTTAAAAGAAAATACCTTGGGTAATTTAGACCTAATTAGTAAACACCTTACGTTATTGAGACCTGTCTAAAAATACCTTAGGTTATTCAGACAAACTTAGTGTACACCTTGCGTCATTTAGCTCTATCTAGTATACACCTCAGGTTATTAAGACCTTGTGGGTAATTTACACTACACAGTACACAACTCCTATATGTATCTTTTAACATTCATTTACACCTTAGTCCATGGGCTGGAATAACCCCCCGTGCACCCCCCCCCCCCCCCCC